>BGPR01010007.1:2334-27166 GCA_013235015.1 Araneus ventricosus
AATTTCTTTCACTTGTTAAAATTTGTAATTTTTATCATTCATTCATTAAAATTAAGTATTATTTCTTTTTATCATGCAATGATTTATATGAAAGAATGATGAATACAAAACCAGATTTCGTCACTTTCATTTCAAGATAGAATTTCTGCTCATGGCAACAAAGCCTTTTTTGATGGTAATCAGAGAAAGGATTATCATTTAAAAAGGAGCTCTGACTATATGGCCATTGTTTGATCATTACAGTTAAAAGCAGGCTTCTTAATTTCAATTCCCCTTATAGAGTTTTTTTTTTTTCTTTTTGTGCAGCCCAGCCAAAAGTGCCTCTTGCACTGACGTACGCTTAATGCTAGGAATAGCTGGCACACCCGTGTGACAGTCGCTTTCAAAGAAACTAAAAGTTGCTCAACTTCAACAGGAAAAAATCTCAACAAGTAACTAAAAGTTGATCTCCTTTCACATAGCTACTGGAGAGGGCGCGGGCCCCGCCCATTTTACTGGGGACTGCCAAGCTGAGAGGAGGTGTGGTATTTAACCTGGCAAAGCAGAGTTAAATATCATAGGTCCTCTGTTCTGTTTTAGCTCATATATCATAAGCTGAGAATCACTATTCTATTAAAATACTAATTATGAAATGAGATTATAGGTTACTTATCTAGTTCTCAGAAAAACTGTCCTGAAAAAATCTACACATGAGCATCGATTATTTTGGATGTACTACAGGAATTAAAAAAAAAAATGATAAAACCGGCTCGCATTATTCTAGTATCACCGAAGTAAATTTTTTAAAGAACCAACTAGCAAGTACAAAATAAATGAAACAATTTAATCAAATATATAAAATAAGTTATATTTCGGAAAGATAAAAAATAAACAATAAATACAGGCTTTCAAATGGTACTTGGATTTTGAATTCTCAAAGAAGAGGACTTTGAAAGCCACTATGAGCGGCGCGATTGAATTTCTCTCAAATGCTTTCAGTATATATTCCTTTATTCATAAAATAGTTCAAATGATTGTTTTCTTGACTACGTATCAGAAGATATAGATTTTGGAATGAATTCAAAGAAAGATTATCTGCTCTTCAGAGGCTGTACTGTACTTCGGACAACAAATTACAAAATTCTGTCAGCCTAAGAATTTTATTCTGCATTATTCTTTTAATGTGAAAGATTGATCCTTGTATCAGAATTATTTTTGAAAGCTTTCTAGAGATGTTTTGCGAGTTTTAAAATAAACATTTCTTGTAACAGAAATACATTTTGAAATTCTAATTAACTTGCACATTAAATATGTAACTAAGTTTTTTCTCATTATTTAGAAAAGATAACGGTCCTATAAATTCAAGCATGTTATATAAAAAAATGCCCACTATATATAACACATACCTTTAGAGCTTATACTATTGTCAAATAGTGGTCAACAGATATAGCTTAATTCTTTTGATACACAAGACAACATGCATAGATCAGTTGACTAAATAGTAATAGCATAAACTTAACACAACCAGCAGGCCTTGCATGTGTTTTGAAAGTGTGCAGTAGTAATTAATGCAATTTGAAAAACTAGTGAAGTCTGAAACACCAGAATAAAAAATAATAATAATAAAAAACGATTATGTGAACACCATCTTTATTATACAATACTCACATACAACATCACTTCAGGAAAAAAAATGCAGTCTTTCATACAAACAACTTCTATAAACTACATATAATCTATAAAATACAAATTATTTATTACATGTCACTAAAATAAAAAAAAATCCTACAAGTCAAATATATTTGCACTGGGGTTAATCTCACTTGCAGAATTTAGCATTAAACATTTTAAAACACATATCAAATTTAATATTGAAGTAATTTTTGTATGTAATGAACTTAAATCCTTCCAATTTCCACAAATTTTGAAACATGTCACTAAATTAAAATTTTTGCTAGACTGGTTGGGTTTTAATACATATACAGGGTGATTATAAAGTAATTATACATTCTTGAGATAATCACATTTTATTGCACAAATTACATTTTTAATCAAACATATATCATACTGGGACACACCTTTAGTACATTTCAATGTGTGCTCAAATCAATCTAGGGGGTCAAATCTAGTGACTGTGGAGCCCACAGTCACTAGAGAATGGGGATTTATGAAATCCAAGGTGTACCAAGTGAAAATACGCAACATTGAACAGCTTAAACAACGGATTACAGCCGCAACTGAGGAAATTATACCAGCTATGTTGCGCCATGTTTTGCGCTGGAACGCTGGGAGCTGTGCAGGGGGGGGGGACACATTGAAATGTACTAAAAGTCTGTCCCGGTATGATATACGTTTGATTAATAATGTAATTTATGCAATAAAATGCGATTGTCACAATAATGTATATTTACTTTATAATCACCCTGTATATAAATACAAATGTCACACAATCTTTTTATTCCATTTTGTACTTAAATTCAAATCCAAGATAAAAATCTTGTATCCCAAATTGTGTGCATAGTTTCATGGATGAAAAAAAAAAAATGAAATTTACTGTCCCAAAGAAATTCTTTCAATATATATATATATAAAAAAAAAAAGTGTGTAATAAAAGGATTAATGCAAATAAATCTCAACTTTGAAAATCGTAAAACAATACATGTTACCTTTCTTATGATTCTGATATATCTACAATAAATAAAATAATATTTCTTTATACAAAAATTAACTACATACATGTTTTGAGACACAGCCTGCTATTTAAGAAATTTTGATTGAAAACAAAAAAACATCCATAAAAATTTTAGTAACTGCACAGAATATTTTGGCAATTTTTTTAAAATACATAATACATCTTTTCATTAAAACTTTTTTGGAAGTTTGCTTTGTGCAATTATGGAGCACATTCAGAGCTTGAAGAGTGCCACAAAAGTAGATATGCTTCCATTTAGCTATTTCAAACAGTTATACTTAACTATTGTTCGTTATACAAAGCTCTATATCTCTCATAATTTATGTAATAAGCACCATCATTAATAATAAAAAAACGATGCTTCTCTTTTCATTTACATCAAGGTTTCTTTCACATAATTAGCATTTAAACATACTGCATTATTTTAAATTCCATACAAACTGTATGAAAATCTTACAGACCCCATGAAAAACTATTTACAATCAGAAATTTTTTTTAAAAAAATTACATTTTAACAAACATCACTTAAATTAGAAGGAATAATTAAAATTATTCTTGTGCAATGACGTTAATAATCCTATTTCTTAAACTCTCTATCAAAACAATGAAATCTCAAAGTCAATCTAGAGTTCAACAACTAACAAATATACAAACTTGTACAACACTGCAACAGATCATGTCACTGGGACGTTCTTAAAATACTAAAGGCAAGTTTCCAAATCAAAACAGAAAGAAAAACTACGGTATAAAATCATAAAAGGTGTCATAAAACTCCTAGAGACATGTTCCACATAACACTGCATTGAGAATTCTCATTCACTGAAAGCTGCAATACATCAAACACGTGGTGTTTTGACTACAAAGGATCATGTAAGTGTCATCATTCAGAGTGCCCATGACAGAAGGAATCTTGCAAGTTAAATACAATGACATGATAACAGCAGAACATCACATAGATTTTTATATTATTTCTTGGAACTAGTCCGAGAAGTGAAGGTAAAGTAGCAATCTAGAAAGAAAAATTTTAAATTAAATATACAATAACATGCATTACTATAGAAAACTATACACAGAAAACATTTGCAGCAACCAGTATACAAATATGATTTAAGAAAAGTTTGTTTTCCTAAAAAAATGATTTCATTAGAGCTACTTTAATCACAAAAAAATATAGAAAATCCAATCCATTAGAACAGAGATTCTTAACCTGTGGTAAGTGAAAATAGTGTTGGTAAAGGCAGAAAACACAATACAAGAGTTAAAAATGGGAACAAAAAAAAATAATAGAATTTTGTTTCTCCAAGTTCATGTGAAAAGTAAAAGTTATTCAAGTCCAAAAGCCTACCAGCAAGTAGAGAAAGAAGAGGACTAAGAACTCAATGTTAAAGCATTTAACAAACACAGAGCTTTCAAAAAGAACACGGCTGTCTAATGAGTATAATAAATAAAGCAGCAAGCTTGACAAGGCTCCAGACACAAGATTATATCTCTTCATTTGAACCCAATTTTATACAATTCAGCTTCATGAAACAAACTGAAGGTATCCCATTGAAATTGTCTTCCTTTTGAATGCTTGATTATCACAATGTGTAATTGATAGCTTTCATCATAAGTTAATGTGCAATTATTTCAATGCTGTTTTCATTTGTTAGGACATGTAACTAATACCATTATAAAAAATTGAATAAAAAATGGAAAATAAATCCTGCAAATGTTATTGAGTTAATTCGAGATGTTTAACTCTTAAGCTAACCCTAAGCCCTTAACATCTCTAATAATAAAGGAGAATGTGTGTGTGTTGGCACTATCAGACGGACTGCTAGACCTAGAGCAACGAAATTTGGCACAAACGTACCTTGGAGTGTGGGAATGTGCACCTCTGAGCCTTTTTTTTTTGAAATTTTAATTAATTAAATATTAAGCTAAATTTTGGCAGGGTTTTTTTTCCAATAATATCCAAACATATTACACCACAAAAAATTATTTTTATACCATCTGAAAATTTAAAAAATTACCTTTTCAATGATATAAATTTTTCTCTAATTTCAATAAATTTTAAAAAATATTTTTTGGCATAATTTACAACAATACTTTTAATTGTTGCAACACAATTCAAACTGTTTTCATTGCTTAAAGAAGTATTTAATTGCATGTTTTTCTTCCATTGTTCAAAGCTAACGGTAATATCTTAATGTTTAATGCTTTATTTTAATAAGTATATTTTCACCCAGATAACATGCTGTTGGAACTAAAATGCACTGCGCCATTTTAATGTTGAAATCAAATGCATATTTTGCAAGAAAAATAAGAGAGTGAAGTTGATGCCCACAGTGCACAAATGTTACTTGACACCATTAGGGACATTCATGAACAGGTGCAAGGCTACTGAAAGAACATAGGATTAGAGTTGGGTTGATACTAGGTTTTGCTGTATCAGGTACAAGTTGATACTGATACGTGCTTGTACCCGATACTTTTACTTGATACTTTTGTATCTGATACAGCCGATAACTGATCCCTTCCTGTCAGTACGGAACTGGGTAGGCAATCGGGTAGTTATACGAGATTTCTGCCTTGGCAATGTCAGCATGTGTTATGTGTGTGTTGTTTTAAAACTACCTATATATATATATTACTTCTTATCATTACCTGGAATAAAATTATTTCTAACACATTTTTTTACTTTTTCTTGCAATGTTTATTAAGTATACAAGATTGATGGAATTTTCTATGGTTAAATAAATATATTTTGCTTTAAGCATTTCTTTATTCAAAACAAATAAGTAACTCAATCAACAGAATTACTATTAGTAAAATCAATTGAACATAAAAATTAAATGCTGAACATGAATAGAATTTTCAGAATATAGCGATTTAAAAATTATAATTAAACAGAAAATATTTATATTTTAAAATATAAATATACGATGAAATACTTAAAAACAAAATGAAAATGAAACTGTTACTATCAGTCTTTTAAATTTTAGAAAAGTCTTTACTTTTTAAAAATGTTTTAAGAAATAATGTACAAAATTAAAATTGGCAACTAAAGCTAAAATTAATGAGCAATTTTGGAAGAGAAGGAGATAATAGACATTTAACTTTAAAAACTATTAATATATAGTATTTAATATGAACAACTTAAAACAAAAAAATGTGAAATTTCTCTTTAATTAAGAAAAGAGGGAAGTAGGTATATTAACAAAAGTATAACATTGAGAACATACAAGGTACAGCAACAAAAGAGTTAAAGAGAGAAATAAAAATAATTTAATTATAGTTTTAAAAAACTAATTTTTTTACTTTGTCAGAAGATAATCTTGGTTCTTTTTGTCATTTAAGATCAATACCACTATCGAAAAAATGAGTTCTCGTGGAACGAATATCACAATCATCCAAAAATGTTTTCTGACTAGTTATTTTTTTTAATACAGAAAATTGTACCTCTCTTCTCGCCACTATTTTAATTGTTCTTTAATAAGGAAGTACCTACCTACTTCAGGGATCATTCTTGATCGAGATGTTCCTACATGCGTGTATGATGTTGAAATCCTATCGTATCTTTTCCACAAAATTAATGCATTACATATCAATCCCACACATACCACTCCCAGCTCGGGAATCCCGCCTTCCAATAAACTTAACTATTTATTTCTCTCTTCCCCCCCCCCCTCCCTTCATGACTTCAAAACCAAGGCCACATGTCCACACATCTACCGAACACGCGAAGCGCAAAGCAATCCACAACTCGGAACTGTATCAATCTGATAAACATGATACAAGTATCATGACACAAAGATACTTCACATAAGCTGACCAAAAAGGAACATGGTGGAAGCGATTACTCGTATCAATCTGATATATCAACACGATACAAAATGTATCATATGATTCTTCGTAACAGTCGACCGAATAGGAACGCGATGGAAGCAATTACTTATCGTTATCATCCGAGTCCGAGAACCAATACCTGATACTTTTGTGTACATGATACAAAGTATCAAGTTGATACAGTATCACCCAACCCTACATAGGATAAATGTCTATGACAAATGAAATTTAAAATTACTTTGTGAAGGGAATCAAGAATATCAAATTATTCATAAAAGATTTAATTGAAATTATATACCTGGCTAACAAGCTGGTGGCCGAAGACGGCTAGTTATTAATAAAAACTTTGCATGCAAAGATATGGTTGGGCTGACTGTAGGGAGTACTCAAAATAAAGAGTAATCAAGAGGTAAAGAAGAAATAAAGGTTGGGAACCTCCGGATTAGAAAATAATATTAACAACCTATACAAGGTGATATGTTAAATCATCTCTTTCCATAAGCAAAATATTTACGAGCAATTCTAATCTCCAAAAATGAACAATTTTTATTCAAATCTCAAACACCACTGCATTTTTATATCAGAAGTATTCGACTTCAAATGGGTTTAAACCTTCCATTTCAGTTTGTTTTATAAATGTAATTGAAAGAAAAGATACAATTATTTTATGAAATCTTGATTTCTTCATCAGGCAACTATGTTAAACAACAATTTTTTTTATGCCTGAATAAATAACAGAAATAATTTCGTTTTTGCCTTTATCAAAGTTCTTGCACACATAGTTATACCACATTTAATGTTACATCACACTGTAATTAAACAAAACATATCTTAGTTAATTTATTCCTCATTTCAATCTAAATTGGCTCTTAAGATTATTGGTTCCATGCATGAAAGTACATCTCAATAAAAAAAAAAAAAAAAACCTTTTAAGGCATTTCTTTTTAAACTTATAATTATAAAATAAATTTTCTTTTTCTTTATAGGAATGTTAGCTTCTTTCATTTCTAAAATTTTCAAGAGGATAAAAAGCTTATAAATCAGTGTGCAACATAATATCTTAAAATAATAACTAATTTGAAAGCCAACAGTAATAACTATACATAAGAAATTTAATAATAATCAAGTAGCGTCTATTTTGACCTTTAACAATGAGGCTTTTCAGCCTGAAAAAATTCAGGATTGTAAATCTTCATTTACTCATGCGATAAAAACAATAATTTATTTTTGCATACATTCTACTTTACATCTACAACATTTGGCTCTAATAGTTTTATTATCTACTCCATTACAACAATACAAAAAATTATAAGCATTTTTTTTTTTCTGATAGTTAATTCAGAAAATCATAGAAATATATTTGTACCTTCAGCTAGCAGATATTCTTCTCTTATCATTAAAGGTGGTCAACTGTCGCACGCCCATAGTCTGGTTCTGAGTACTCCAATCATGTGTTCCTACAGTGGCACGATAGTGCCTGCTTGATGTTTTGTTGAACACAGGGAGCAACTCGTTAGCCTCATCAGAAAGGGCCTGTGGAGAGAAAATTAATCATCATTTGTCTAAAGACCAAGAGGCAATTAATATGCTTGATATCATTAAAAGTAATAGGTTTGCATGTAAAAGATATGTGCAATTTATACTGTAATGATTTTCAAAAAACAGGGCCATCATCTATTACATGCAAAATAACATCAGATAAATCTAAATTAAACTAAATAACAATTACATTGAAATTATTAATTTGTTTAATTGTTCATTAACTGATTACAACTTGGCATTATGGAAACCATTCCTATTTTTTCCCTAAGCTACAGATGACTAAAAAATAAATCTTCGCTAACTTAATTAAAAGAGGAAACAGATAAAAAGGCATCCACAAACAATGGAAGACTGGTTCTTTTTTTGCATAAAATGGCTAAATCACCAGACGCAAGCCAAAAAACACCATGCCTCCAGTACTTAAGGCAGAAGGAACTCCTTTCCCTTATTGTGCAAAACTTGAAATTTGCCTTTAACAAAGAAAGGGTAAAGCAGTGAACCAAAAAAAAAAAAAAAAAAAAAAAAAAAAAGGTAAAACCACCCTAAAGTTTAACTGTAATGAAAATATCAGATCTTAATATGCTTATCCATTACAAGTTCATGAAGGCAACATAAACATGATGGTAACATATATAATATAATGGCGTTTGTACCGACACTTTTGGAAATGTGCAGACATTCTGGTTAACAGGACTTTTAAAAAAATTAAAAGGACTTTATTGTAGGTATGATTTTGGTCTTTAGGATAATGAATTTAAATTTTCAGATTAGAATTTATCTGATTCCAGTCCATTCTGGAATATTGGATGAAAGGCTCTGCATTATTTCCTGTACACATCAAATACCAGAATGAGAAAGCCAAACTAATGGTACAGCTAAACAACTTTTCATACCTTTATAACAGGGAATATTTTTATTTCCACAGATAAGAAATCATTGGTTTAGCATTTTGAAGGAGTTTGTAAAGCTCATTGGAGACAGGCAACTAAATTTGAGACAGTGAAATTTATAACAATTTCATTAACTTAGAACGACACTGTAAAAAGGTAATTATTTACATAATGGGGAAATTCAGCATTTTTTTTTTTTATTTTTTAAATAGATTTAAAATGCTTTGAAACGAACATAACATTAGAAAAAATTCTAGACAGTTTTGTTTTATTTTAAATTTGCAATCAAAGTTTGCCCCTCAGAATTCGCGGGAAAAACAATCCATTTTGGCACAAAACGGGTCCGACATCACAGTTGCCTGGCAGGGGAGACACACGCTTCCTTCCCGTTCGCTCTCTATAGAGATTCTCTTTTTTTCTATATTTTCCAACTATCGCATCAGCTAAAATAAGGTCGGAAAAATACAAGTATTTTATTGTTCCGAAATATAATAATACAACTGTAACGGCACCCAATAAATTATTTATTGATGTGCCAAAAAATTATGTTATTTGCAAAAAGTGGTGTAAAGTGATGAAGAGAGATACGAAGCTTAATCCAGAATTATCAGCAAGCAGCATTCATCATGTCTGTGGAGATCATTTTGATGCGAGTTATTAATCTATATTATATATATTAAAATTATATATCATGAAGCACAGTAAATTCAGAATTCAATATCTTTTTTTGTTTTTAAAAAGACGTATAAGGCGAGGTTAGCAGACAAAAAAAAAAAGATATTTTAAAGCAAATAGTTAAATTTAATTAGTTTTTTCCCTGTTTCATTACATGCAATTTATTTTTTTACCTTTTGAGGGGGCCATTGTCCCTCAAAGGGTAAAAATAGAGAAGATCCCACCTTCTTCAAGAGTATTTTTTTAAAAAAACTTGCTCTTATTTTATTGCATAAATTTTTTCAATGGGTATTCGAATGTTTCTTATATTTAAAAAAAAAAAACTACAGTACTATTGAAAATTAATAAGAACATCTTAAAAATTAGTTTAAATTCAGGACTTTTTTGATAATGAAATTAGTTTTCATTTGTAGTTCAACAAAATAATTTTCAGAATTAATTTCCGATGCAAAATATATCCTTTATATTCAATGAATGTATTAAAATCAAAATTAATCTTCAAAAAATTAGTTTGCTCATCAATTATTATAGTTGTGAAAAGGTGGGATAAATTTATCTCATCGTGCATCTCGAGTTAGTAGATGACAGCACTTAAATTCCTAGATCAGTTGCATCAGTCTGGTTTGAATATTATAAATTTATATAGTTTTTTTTATATAATTCGAAAATTAACTAACATAATGAAAAAGCTTACTTTGCAGTAAAAAAGGCTAACTACTTACAGATACTTTGTTCGTATCTTTTTTTTTTTTTTTTTTGCAATTTACGAAAGTTGTTACAGTTTTATTATTTTTAATTTTTTAGTGTATTTCTTTATATAAGTTTTTACCAGATTTTATATTAATTAGTATTAACTAGTATTTTAAAATTAAGAGCCTTGAATTTCATATTTGTACTGTTTTTGATATAAGTATAAGATGAGGTTAAACACTTAAGTACCTGTATGAGCTCTTATTGAAAGATTAGGTGGTAGCCACGTGTATATTTGAGGTTCTACTAGGGGGCTCTGCCCCCTAGTAGAACCTCAAATATACACGTGGAACACAGTAGAACCTCAAAACTTAAACCTAAAAACTCAAACTTTAACCTAAAGCGAAAGCTTGGCAATCCTCCAGGGTTTGCTTCACTCGCTACAATGAAGACCTGGGTATCCTAGCACAGTTATTATAAAATCTTTATATATACATATAACACCCCCCTGCTTGCTCCACTTACCAACACCCAAGAATCATGTTGTGATTCTTTCGGGATCACTATGTGATCCCAGCTCGCTTCGCTCACCATACAGTTATCCGCTTCTGCTAGTATTAGGAAATTATAAGTACCTTAATTACTAAACATAAATTATTTGAAATTGCATGAACTCCTAAAATTAATCTTTCATCAGTTTCCATAATTAAAATCTTCTGGTAGCACAGATATATATGTAAATGTTAGAAAGAAATTTGAATGGTAATATTTATAATTCAAAGCTGATTAAAAATCAAAATTATTTTCATCAATCGGAAATCAGCCATTTAAAACTTCTTGGCATATACTTATGACTATTTCTTCAGCATTTTATTTCAACATAACTTCATTCCACCAAAATTGTAAGTTTAAAACTGATAAGATGTCGTGGTGTTGTCACGGCAGCACTTTTCTGACGTGATTTTACCTTTTACTCTTAACCAAATAATTAACAAGTGTGAGTAGATTCCCTGTAAATCCAAGTAATAACCGATTCTTAAACTCAAGTTAAACAAAATTATTCATCAAGATAATTCTCCTAAAGCATTCAGCAAAGCAATCAAAAGTAAAGGAAATTCAATTCGCTAAGTGGTTATCACTAAATATATAAGATTGTGGGGTGAGTTGTGTTTATTATTTTTAAGCAATAACCCAAAGGAACTTAATTTTAACCAAAGCCTCAGATTCGCCTGGATGTGTCACACTTGTGAAGTAACAACATAAATCAGTAATTGTAAATAAAAATATGAACTTATTAAACAATTCACCTACTGCACTCTTTCATGAAGATTCAAAATTATTGCACACATTTCGTAATAATTAATCAAACATGTTTTACACACTTTTAAAAGAATAAATCTCAAACTTCAAAATTATTGCACACATTTAATAATTAATCCAGTATGTTATTTCGCATTTTTCTTTTTCTTTTTTTGAAATTGTCATGCTTCCAATTACACAAGAAAAACGGTGGGCACCCTACCGACAAAATTCGCGAGTCCTTAATACATGATACAAAACGAAAATAAAGCAATCACAAAGCGTGTGGGGTGAGTCACGGTATAATTAAGGTTATTCCCAATACCATATCACATCTTAATTCATTTTTCAATTCACCTAAGTTTGCTTCAAGTAAGCCAAAAGAATTTTCACTTCGTTAGACTCTAAAATTAAGATAACTTATATCTACTTCTAAATTTTATCTTTTCATGACAATTAATATTACATCCATTTAGAAGAGAGAATTTAGTCAAATTAACAATCAAATCTTGATTTCAACCACTTGTATGTATATATATATATATATAACACCGTGAACGTATTGCTAGTATGTATATATATATATATATATAATAGCAGTACGTTCATGGTGTTGCCCGTGGAATCAGGACTTCAACAAAATGAAAAAAAAAAAAAAAAATCCACCCACAATGACACGAAAAATTTTTGAAATCCAAATCAAAACAAAAGATACAAATTGTTTTTCCCACTTATTTTTCTCCTCGATAATGACATTTGACAGTACAGAGTAAAAAATAAACCTATATTTTCGAAAAAGATTTTTTTTAGGATTTAAAAGATTGATTCATATAAACCAGGTAAAATGTTAAAGAATGAAAACCGAATGAAATCTTAAACGATTTCAAATGGAACAATGCGCCTCGAAAGATACAAACATAATTTCTAGAATATTTAAATATATCCAAAATGAATCAAAGAAAAGAAAAAGAGAAAATCTTTCACTTCAGATTTAAACTTTTAAGCCATATTATGTAAATAGCTCCTTGAAATCATATTTCATTTTTTCTAGCTAAAGATATCAGCCGTTTGATTTGATTTGAAAAAGGGTTTTTTGGGATTTTCAGATACAAAGGCTATTATCACCTACTCATTCCAAAGTTCTTTTCAATCCGTAATCAAAAAAGGAAAAATTGCCATCATTGGTCTAGAACTATAGCCGATTTGATTCGGTCAAGACAAAAAAAAAAAAAAAATGGTGCCCTTCTAGAAGGGCTTCCAAATTCTTTTTTTCATATCAGCCGTATACTCAACTGTCAAACAGTATAAAAATAAACAAATTAAAAGAATTATCTGTCGACGCGAAGCAAAGGGGTTATGTCGTCACATGATTTCGACGAAATGCATGTTGGGAAAATACGTCATGCGACCTTGATTAGAACCGATTGAAGAACCGTAAAGAGAATTTTGAGGCGAACATTTTTTAACACTTCAGAAAAAAAATAATTAAAATTCAACCAATTGTTCAATTTTAACCATTCTTGTCTTAAATCACGGAGAAACGTTATGTTTATTACTTCAACAAATTTCAAGTTGATAACAAAATTAGAACGGCGGATGCAAGAATCTGAAATTCCAAACAAAGTGTATTAGGCTTAACCGACTATTTTTAAATTTTTTTTCAAAATTCAGTAAATTACGTTAGAAATTTTCAAAACTAACTTCATTAGAACGGAAATCGCATGCTCTTTCCGATGGTGTATCTATTTTTGTCATACACTTATTCGAAACCATTCTATTGAGAAATTAGTGCGAAAAATCAACCAAAACAATATAAAACATTAAATAAAAAATTTTCTAGATTAAATTTTAAAATTCCGTCTTCAAAGGTGCATTGAGTCACCATTACGACTACCTGTGTGCCAAATTTCAAGCCTGTAAGTGCGATAGATTCGTCTGGACATCGCACGCAGGCACACACACACAAACATTGCCTTTTATAAGTATATATATATATATATATATATATATATACATACATACATACATATATATATAATTTTTTATTTAATTCACGTGACTCAGAGCCCATGTTAAATTGAAAAAAAATAACAAGAGAAACACCGGCACAATAATACATTCCTTAGTAAAATAATAATAACAAAAACATTTGTTAGTACATCTTGATTAACAAAAAAGAATTTGAATTTCGTTCTCCTCAATTCCACAAGATGCCTTTACAAATAAAATCCACCCCCTTATCCCCGAAGCCAAAAATATAAAATCAATGTCCCTTCATCGCCTATTAGTGTCCAAAGCTCCACATAATTTAAAAGAACTTTCCTTCAGAAAATAAAATAAAAGGGTACTCATTCCTCTGGCACAGTCCTCAATCAGTGATTTCCAGTCTGGGCTCAATCAGTGCTTTCCAGTCAGGTAAGCCAGCGAACTTTCTTCCATCTCCACTCACTCCATGCGCCCGAACGGAAACTCGCCTTTGAGACGGCCACCTCCTTCCTTCAATCCACACGTCGCGGCAGTCCCCATATGTCACATCTCCCAGCCGGGAAGTGAAGCTGTATGGTCAGTCAAAAAAATAACCAATGGCATTTCACGATCCGCTCGTCACCTGTTGTTAATTTACGGCTCTACACGTTTTTAAGCGCGCCAATCCATCGGGAAAAATGGTGGTTTGATTACTGCCAAAGAGTCCGTTGTTAAAAAAAAACTGAGGATGTCCATTAATTCAAAATTGGCTACTAATGCTGCGTCGGAGCATAAAGAGACCACCGAATTCTCAGCGTCACCGATGTTCAAGGATTACCAACGTCACCAAGCAGCCATGTCGAAGTTGTGTTACATCAACGAGGATCTCAACAAACTAACTCCTCGCTCGGGGATCAGATCGTCAAAGCCACTAACACGAGATGAGCCAAAAGCCAAGAGAGAATATTGATGGTATTACTTATGGTTCATTGGGGCCGCAGGCCCAACCACCCATAAATCCGACAGATATGGCTTGAGTGAAGTGGAAATAAACCCGATTGTAAATGTATGCACCAGAAAAATTTATGAGATTTTAATAATAAAATAAGTTTAAATGACAAGATAGCTATCTGTATTAAAGAGAGCATAAAGAAGAGAATTAATGAATTTATCATTAAATAAGAGAATGATTTTTTTTTCCTTTTTTTTGTTTTTGTTTTTTTCTAGTTTAGTTATTTAATATAATAGAGATTTTTCCTTGCAACCCCCTAAATACTGTGGGGTGAATCTACGTCATCGTGACGAAAGCGCTTGACCGCTATTGGTCAAGAGACCAGCACTGTCCAAGAAGAACCACAACGTCACGATTTTCGCCCCCTTCTCCAAAGATAACCATATTGGAACGCCTAAAGACCGGAAATTCAACAACTCAGACGGCGTCCCTCTAAACGCTAAAATCGCGATTTAACCTAGTCTTGCTACTGCTTTGATGGAAACGAAAGAATTTGAAAAGAAAAACCCAGTTACAGAACGCTTTAAATTAAAAACCCCATTTTGAACACATAAAAGTACATAAAAACCAATTTAAAAACACAGAAAATGAATTCACCTGGACACAATTAAATCCTCAACTAATAAAAAAATACAAAAGCACTCTCAATGACACATGGACATAAGGCATAAAAGAATAAAACTTGAAACTTCAAAAAGCAATTCTCTGAGTGCCTGTGGAACGAGCAAAAGATTTAAAAAATAAAAAACATTCCCAAAAGTAGCAACACTACAAAGATAGCCTTTTTCCAAATCTTCAAAAATTTTTTTAAAAAATTGCTTTTTCCACCAAAATTTCAAATATGCTCTCTATACAATGAAATGTAATTCAGAAAAGCTTCCCCACATGTATACATGCTTCTTCCAATAATTATTGAGTCAAGAAAGATGTTTTTCTCAGTGTAGTCATTTGTGTTTTAAATCTCAGAAAATTCTAGTTTTCGTAGAATGATATAACCCATCTTGCAACCTTTTAGCTAAAAAAGGACAGTTTAACCCCTTTTGGCATGACGCCGCATATGTGCGTTTCAGCTTGACTCATCTCAGGGCCGAGCGCTGCATCCTTGCGTTACGGTGAAATTGCTGCTGTGGGCCGAGAGCCGCACATATGCGTTTGGATTTTGGAACAAAATGTTTTCTATCAGATGGCGTTACTATTCTATCTTTTTTACAAAAGATTGGACCTGTACATTAGTATTTCTCTCTCCGAGGTCAGATTGTAGTCGGCTTCGTGTCTATGAATCATTCTATTAGAATTATTTGAATTTTGAGAGTATAAACAGAAACACGTGCTGGCAAATGTAAATAGAAGCATGTGTTAAAGAGCTCTTTAACTCATTTTGGAGTGATTGTTTATAGTTCCTCCTCTCGCTTGGGTTGGGATTTTATGAGAGATATTCTGTCAAGGGTTTTTATGCCTCTCCGTTTTATTTTTGCAGTTATTGCTAAAAGAACGCGTTAATTTTCCGAGGAGGAAATATATAAATTTTTAAATGACAAATCTATGGATTTTTCCGACGATAGTGATAAAGCAATTAATTATTAGAGTTCTTTAGATAGTTATGAATCATCAAATTCTGAATTAGAAGAGGATAGTACTAATATATTGATTCCAATTCCATCATGTCAGTGGAGTCTTAAAATAGAAGATTTTTCAGAAGGTTTTGAAGAGTTAATTATTACAATTTTCTTGAAGTATTTTATAATATTGAATGTAAATATTTATTTTTTCCTATATTTTCGAATTTTACATCAATAATCTAGTGTTTATTTAGGTACTTTCAATTATAGGGAATACACTATATTTTTATTTTTTATTATTAAAAATCAAGTATTTTAATTAAACTTTTTTTTACGATTTAGAATATGATATCATTTACCGCATATTTAAAAATGGTTTCATTTCTATATAAAGGACACTTTTTTATGCATTATTATGTAACATGTACTTTTGACGAAATTTAATGCATGTTAGGCTTAGCGGGAGAAAATGCTTCGACCGGTGGGCACAGAGTGCGCTTGCCAGCTCTCGTCCTGTGGGCACGCTTCCTTCAGCGGGCGTCTGTCTCGAAGGGGTTAAAGAAAATAGTGGCGTGAAACATGTTCATATTAACTATTTAAAATTAAACCCATAATAATTATTTACTTTTAGCTTTTTAAAACTGAGAAGACAGCTTTTTTTCAAAATTTACAAAATTGTTGCTTTTTTAACCAAAATTTTAAATATGCACTCTTTTTAATGAAATGTTAATGAAAAAAGGTTCCCCACTTGTATACATACTTAATCCAATTATTATTTAGTCAAGAGAGATATAATGTCTTTCTCAGTGCAGTCATTTGAGTTTTGAATCTCAGAAAATTCCAGTTGTCTTAGAATGATGTAATCCATCTCAACCTTTTAGCTAAAAAAGGACAGTTTAAAGAAAATAGTGGCGTGAAACATGTTCAACTTAACTATTCAAAATTAAAGACCATAATAATTATTTACCCTTAGCATTTAAAAATTGATTAGATAGCCTTTTTCAAAATTTTCAAACATCGTTCTTTAATTCAAAATCTTAAACATGCACTTTTTTCAACGAAATGTTGCCTCTGCACATGTAAACACACTCCTTCCAATTATTATTAAGTGAAGGAAGGTACACTATTTCTCTCTGGATAGATGGAACTCTGAACATTTGAGCTGTCGAGAGATGAATAAATCTTTTTTTCAGAAACTTTTAGCTGAAAAGGACATTCAATATTAAGCACACATTCATTCATTTGTCTAATCCAAATTGTACGACTCAAACTTATTTAATTCAAACAATCTAACATAAAAAATTTTGTTATTTCAGACTTCAAACCAATTCAAGAGTTCCGCTGATTCAAACGTAAACAATCCTCCAAACTTGCGAGCTGTTGTCAAACGGCGATTATCAAATTCGGCCCGATTTTGCATCCACGTAAGCGTTTTATATATAAGGATTGTTGATTAAGGTTTATAAATAGATTTAATATTGTTTCTATTTTGGCAACGATTTTAAAAAGAAAATTTTATACTTTTCAAACCGCAGTTTTGTTTAATTTTTTAAAAGTTTATTTTTATTTTTTCACATGAAAAGTTAAGCGCGGACACATACATGAAAACATAGCTAGCCTTTAGTGGTTTCCTGCTTTTTTTTTTTTATTTATGCTGATTCATCCACACGGGGATAGTGACGATTTAATAGCATTACCAGAATTAATTTATTTCTTCATTTTCAGTGGATTTCTTTTTATGGGAGGTTAAAAATTTCCTTTCTTTTTTTTATGCTGAATTCGGTTAACATTCGGAAGTCAAGCTAGAATTAATTTTGTTTCATCGTTTCTGTTTTTCATGCTTTTTTTAATTTTTTAAGCACTCTATCTACAAATTAGTATACTCACCATGGGATACTGTTTGGATTCTGAGTTATGACAGTTAAAAAAAAAAAAACCCAAGTCCAACATTTTATTTTATTTTTTGTTTTATGTTGTTTCATTGAGGATGATTATAAGACAAAAAAAAAAATCTTACAGTTGTGCTTTTATTCCTCGTATCTCAGCCATCATAAAATCGGAATTTTTGTTGAAATACATTGCCATCATTGTAGAATCAATCTTGGCAAATTATCAGATTTACCTTGTACAAAACCAATATCCATTGTGATATTGAATGTTTTGTAGTAGAAAAGCCAAAAACTTCACTTTTAAAATGTTAGCTGGTACAAATGCCTCGATTCAAAGCAGGGCACAAAAGTTGCGAAAGAGAAGTATGCGAAAGAAGGCAACTGTGACATCAAAATCTACTCGGCCAATGAGAATGTATTTCACATTGCATCATTGATTCCTGCTATTTCAGTGCATCTTTTGCTCTCAATATTTAAATAAATAAATTTTTTTGTAAAATTTCACTTGCATATGTAAGAATATTTAATATTTATGCCTGACAAAAGCATGACTTCAACTTAATTATTGTTAGAAAAGTGTATGATATCAGATAAGTGGCTACAGTCAGATGTTGACCTACTTCGAATTAAAAATGAGAAACGAGATGAGTACAAGTATGGTAGAACGATGTTATGTTGTACGCACTTTAACACTACAACACACCGCCGTCTCTAGAGCTCATGTGGCTCCTATCCGGGTTGGTATAGATGTAGGTGGACTTTATTGAGTTGCAAAAAAAAAAAAATTACAGTAATAGAAAGAATGACAATGAAGAATTAACAAAACACATTAGAATTAGCACATTAGTTAACACATAGAATTGACAACTACGCAGATACGAAGTGCAATAGTTGTGTTTTAATGTTCTAATAAATGTTTGTTTAGTCTCAGAAGTATTATGGATGTCAATCAAAAAGCCAACAAATATTTGAAATTAGAATGATTTTTTCTACAAATACGGATGGCTTTCACATGTTTTTAAAAGATACTGAAGTTCCCCATTATACTAAAAGTTACTTCGTTATGATTCTTTTAATAAAAGAAACATGAACCATTTGTGTAACCACAGGCAATAAGGCATCTTTACAACGCAGATGCTATGCTGTGTACGAATTTCATTTTGAATACCTTGTTTTAAGTATAAGAATTAAGGATTTTATTAAAATTTTAATTATAGTTCATTTTTAAAATATTACTTTTTTATAAAAATAATTTTTTACTAACACATGCATTCAAACATTATGGCAAAATATCTATAAATGGTTCAAAGCATTGAATGATGTTGAATTTTACCTATATTTTCTAACATGTGTGAAAACATAATAAATAGAGTAATTACCTTGAGATATATGATCGCATCTGTGCCATGTCCTTCAGCAGAAGTAACAATCAGATCCCCTTGAAGATAACGAGCATACAGTCGAGACAAAGGCAGTCCATAACCATAGCCAGCCTGAAAGAACGCAAAATTTAAAAGTCTGCTACTTTATAAAGCCATGTTGAGATGAATCAAACTTGCTCTATTTCAGTTTCAAGAAAAGTTGACAATGAGACATAATCAATATCACCAATTCAATTTTTGAAACACTGACGAGTTAATATACTTTATAGTAAACTTTATACTGCTGGGGGAAATATTTGTATGCTTTTAAATAGTTCAATTTTAAATTTTTTGAGGTAACTTAATCAAGACTGCATTCAGCACTAAAGCTTTATAATTAATACTGAAGTTTTCGATTTTTAATTCCTGAAAATTCATCTATCTGCACTTACATATAAAACAATTTTGGAATGTTTCAAACTTTTTCAAGAGTTTTTTTTTTGTTGTTGTTGTTGTTTGATACTTTAACTCTTATGGATTCATCTTTTTTGTACGAGTGTGTGCAATTGAATAAGAATATTTAAAAGACCTTACTAAGTCTTCCAATTTTAAAGACTCTTTAAAGATGTTTCTAATTTTAAAAAATATAAGCATTAACATTTATAAATACACTAAAAGCACAAGTGAAATGCAGATTACAAAACTGCAGATTCATAAAAGTTGGAAAAAGATGTCAGAAAATATTTCAAGAGAAATAGATTCAAGAAACCAAATCAAATTAGGTATCTATTATATAAATAATATACAGTTTTAGTTATAATGTTTAAAATCTTTTTCCCCCAACAATAGCACTTGGTATTTTCTGTATACCAATATACATTACTTTAGCATATCAAAGAACCAAAATATAATTTTCAGAGCACAATTACTTACAAAATTTGCCACTATAACACCCTCAAAAATTTGCTAAAAAATGATAAATGAACTCTCTTTAAGGACTTTAACATAATGCAAACATACAAAACCGAAATAGATATACATAACCTTTCCCTTTCTTTCTACAAACAAAAACTTTATTTATAAACTCAGTGCAACATAACAAACAAAAGATGCTTACTTGGATTTTCCAGTAAGAAAATGTATAAAAAGAAATTCAGATTACACATCTATATTCTTATGATTAAAAAATAAAATGTGCTTTTTCACTCAAAGTTAAACCCACACAATTATTCAGATTAAGTGTATAAATTAATGCATGCCTTTCAAAATATTTTTCATGGTAAATCAGACATGCCTTGTAAATTTTCATAAGTCAAAACAAATTTCACATGTCATGAAAAATTAAATAAAAACTGCACATAGGGCCAGATATCAAATGTTTAATAGGCATGTCAAACAGTTCAGAAAAATTGGTATAAGATACAATAAAGTTTCCTTAACTCTTCGGTAAATATTATCTACTTGACACTCAGTGCAAAAATTGTTAAAAAAGTATAAAATATATTATTTTTAATGATTTTATAGTTAAGATAAATACATCATTGAATATAAGAATTTAAAAAAAGGACAATAATGCATGCATTGGATTCCTTCCTTTTTCATCCTCTTCTTTTTATGAAAGGATTATAAAATGTAAATATCCAACACTATGCAGGAATCTAAATGCAGATGAAATATTCCAACACCATATGAGTGATTATAAACACTGTTCATATTCAATACTTTCAGAATCTAATTTTTTTTTATATACCCTAAAAAAAATTATGTAAAATTGATTTCACAGCATTTATCAGAAGTAGAGAATTAAAAATAGCATAGCATTATAAATACAGACTTCAAAAATTTATTTAAAAAAAAAACAGACGATTACTTAAGTTGAAACAATAATGAGTTACAAAAGAAAATGAGTAATCTCCTACAATCCAGTTTCATTTTAAGATTTATGTTAGTAAAAAATAAGCCATTTTACACAACTGATAATTCAAAAGCTATCAAATTTTATGTTTTTTTAAAACATTAAAAATCTTAATTATTACAAAAAATAAATTTCCAATAAACAAGAGCAAAATGAGTAGTAGGGGAGACTCGTTGTATTTGGACAATTTTTTCTAATGTACAACTAAAAACTAATAATTTACATTTTGATTTTAGTTATAGGTATTGTATTTTATGTTACATCTATTCAACATTTTACAATCTATAAACAGTAAGATAAGGAAGATTAATTCAAGATAGAAAAATTATAAAAGAAAAGAAAGTGATTCACGGTACAACAATATGGTCTTGTACCGTGGATCACACACTCTTGTACCTTGGATCATGCAGAAACACATATGCATGTTCCTTGATTAAAAATAAGACAACAGGAAATCAGTAAGAAACCAACGAATAATTGCAAAAGAATCTCAACTGTTTGTCTCTGTTTTTTAAAGAAGATTTCAACATTGGTAGAGTTGAAAGCTGCTGCCCTCGACTAACTTGTCTTTTCTGGCTTTCTAATAATACAGTGTCTTGTCATAAATAGTCTCAACCATTCTTCTCCAGCTGATTTTTCTTCGTTCCACTTGACAGGTCGATTTTTATTATTAGCCATTGGAAACTTAAAGCCAGATCAAACTAAAACTTCACAATACACTTCAATGAGTAAACGAAATTAACACTCTTGCCTGTCGGAAAGTAAGCAGCAGGCAACAGTTGAATATAACCATCTTTATTTTCTACAAGCAGCACATCACAAACACGCACAAGAACGAATATAGAACATAACTTCACATGCTGAACGATAGACAGAAAGTACTTAATATAAATACAAAACCTGTAAGTGGCGCACAGTGCCACCTGGCGAATAGCCTTGGTCTTCAAGGGTTTCAACATACTCCCCCCCCCCCAAATGACCAAGAGGTTCATTTAAATTAATTCGTTTAAATTTTGTACATTGTAACATCTCTAACATTAATTTTCTCACATATGTAATTTTAACATACATTATAAATTTCTATTAATTCACATAATTTTAAATTGATATTAAGTTGCAATGTTACAAAATTTTCAATTCAACTAAATGTTCTCAAATGCTAAACAAAATTTTAACATATTTACATTTTATCACATCAGAGATACAAAATGCAACAATTAGATTTGACTAAATATCAGTTACACAAATTCAACACTTTACCTATAAAAAGAAATAAAATACAAATTGAAGCTAAATATCTTCACATTTGCACTACAATATCAGATCTAAATATTTATTCCTAAAAAAATAATCAGATTAATAAGCATATTCAGATTCGAATTAATCATTCATCAATTTCTAGGTTGTATAACAATTGAACAGGCCTTTTAATAACAAATGTATTCGTTTTAACTTGACAAGATCTAACTTTACCATCTCTGCCAGGAAATACAGCTGCAAATCTTTTCAATTTCCAAAAATGCCTAGGAAGTTTATCATCGCTGATTAATACAATATCATTAATTTTAAATTCCCTAACTGTACCTGCCGGTTTTACATAATGTGTAGATCTTAACATTAAAAGATATCCTTTAGACCATTTATTCTAAAGATTATTAATTAATCTTTCACGATAGTTAAACCTTTTAATTACCATTTTCCTGTTACTTAAATTGGAATCAATAGTAAGCCTGGCAGGAGGTAAGCTATTTACTCTTCTTCCCAACAGCATGTGCGCTGGAGTAAGAGGCACAGGTTCCTGAAATTCAGAAAAAACAAGTTAAAGGGCGAGAATTAAGCACACCTTCAATTTCAATAAGTAGAGTCTCTAACTCTTCTCGAGACAAAGTAGTTTTGCCTAGAGTTTTTCGGAGGGCAAGTTTCACAGATTGAATGAGTCTTTCATATAAACCACCACACCAAGAAGTTTTCTCAACAATAAAGCACCACTGGATTTTGTGGGAGGCATAAAAGTCTTTCACCATTGGATAGTTGATGATAGTCCACAAGTGTTTTAGTTCCAATTCACTTTTCTTGAAAGTTCGTGCATTATCT
The DNA here is from genome assembly GCA_013235015.1 of Araneus ventricosus. Classification (NCBI taxonomy): domain Eukaryota; kingdom Metazoa; phylum Arthropoda; class Arachnida; order Araneae; family Araneidae; genus Araneus; species Araneus ventricosus. Next base: position 25,728 of record BGPR01010007.1, read on the forward strand.
GACCACATATCGGAACACAAACCCCGACGAGTAATGAATCGTCGAAGAGCCAGAAGAAATGTTTCAGTGGTCAGATTGTCAACAAGCTCCAAGTGCACAGCTCGGATTACTATACAGGTAAACAAAACGATATAGTTTTTGTTGTCACTGTTCTTGGTGTAGAGCGGTCCTCCGAAGTCTATCCCAACTATAGAAAATGGAGGTAAAAGCTCCATTCGAGCAACTGGCAAAGGTGCAGTAACTTGGACACCTGGCGAAGAGTTGAATCTTTTGCACAATACACATCTTTTGAGGTTTTTCACAGTTTGCCTTCATCTAATTACCCAGCACTTTTCACAGATTCCCATGAGAGTTTCAGAAATCCCACCGTGAAATACCTTTTTATGCAAGTCAAAAACTAATAAAGTCATGAAGTGATGCTTTGCAGGCATAAGAATTGGATGTTTTTACAGGTACGTAAAATTCGATTTCTTGAGTCCTCCACCTACGTGAATTATCCCAGCAGAATCTAAGAAGGGATTTAATTCCAAAATTGCTGAAGTTTTTGAAACTGGTTTTCCTAGATTTAAATAAGCAATTTCTTCAGCAAAAATGTCTCCTTGTGTTGTTTTTCTCCAATATTTTTCAGCACCATCAAGTTCTTCAGCACTTATTACATCATATCGTTTAATATCATTTCTAGCATTGTGTATGAAGTGAAACACCTAACTTGTAATTCGAAGCAATTTATTCAAGCAACTATACTTGTTCATATCAAGTAAAGGCGTTGAGTTCGATCGAGCTTCACACAAAAAAGTTGAAATTTCATCTTGAATAATTCTTCTCTCGCCCGATTCCCCCAGGGGAAATTTCACAATCAAAGCCTTTTGGCCAATTTTCTTCCTCCTGGCAAAGCCACTCTGGACCGTGAATCCAAATTGAACTGCTCATAAGCCTTTCGGCACTTGCTCCTCGAGATATGTAATCTGCAGGATTGTCTTTTCCACTGCAGTGATGCCAATTTGCAGGATCGGTATTGGACTGGGTTTCAATCACTCAGTTTGAAACAAAAGGTTTCCATTTGGAAGCTGCTCTTTTAATCCAATGGAGAGCAATTAAGGAATCACTCCACAAATACACTCTAGAAATGGGGAAATTTAAATTCACCTTCAAATATCGTAGAATTCTAGCAGCAACTGCGGCCCCCATTAATTCTAACCTAGGAAGAGTTAATTTCTTATGAGGTGCTACTCGAGATTTTGCCATTATGAATCATGGAAATACATCCATCATATGACACATAACGAAAATAGGACACTGCTCCGAATGCTCCAGGGCTAGCATCCAAAAAGATATGCAGTTCTAATTCTTTTGCTCGATTCAATGGAAAAGACAAATATTTTCTTTCGGATGTCAAGTCCTTCAAAAGATAAATTTGAGAGCACCAAATTTCCCACTTT
>BGPR01010007.1:30166-54609 GCA_013235015.1 Araneus ventricosus
GATTGTAGCATTTGTTTTTAGATTTTTGCAGCCAAATAATTTGTTTTTGTCATTTTGAAATGTGCATTAAATATAATTTTTAAGAATATTTCTGTATCTTTCATAACATTGTATTTACAAAACATATTATGAAGATTTTAATTTAACATTAAATATAAAAAAAAAGTATGATCTGTAGCCGAATTTTTACCGTAAATATATAGATTGTAAAAATATAAACATATAAAAATAGCCGACGAAATTGAAAAATATTCTACTCAGCAAGCATAATAACTCTTTTAAGTGATCATAAATAAATACCAGATTGAATAGCTAATCGCAAGGGTTTTTTTTTTACCAATTCTGTCCCTTCATCTTTTTTCGGGGTTGTCAATTTCGTTTTTAGATCTCGTTTTTCGGCAAAAGGCAAGGACCATATATTTATTTATTTTGTTCTCCTTTTGATTTTGACCCCCCATAAAACAAGTCTGCGTACATCACAGTACTGTATATTGCTTTTTTTTCCTTCTACGCCCCTCCGTGCAGAGTGGACGTTGCATTCCAGAAATAAATTATCCATGTGAATAGAACGGCGTGGGCGCGCGAGCGCTAAATTTTGGTGAGCGGATGTAAAATTTTTAGAAAAACTCATTTTCTAATTTTTTCAGTTAGTTGAGCTTTCCGGATACTTGAATGCCGGATAATCAAGAATTTACTGTAGCAAACATTTAATGATTAAATTAGAGGGAGAAACAAATCCAACTGGGTCAAAGATCTTCGCAGCCGTTTGAAGTACACTACATTTAGAGTTCCTCCAATTCTCAATCATATTAAGAATAAGCTGTACGTCTAATTTAAACATATCATTTTTAGTATTCCATATTATCCCCAAAACCTTCAAAGGACGAACACTTGAATCTTCAACCATACCTCTTTCGTACCACAAATTTCTCAATTCTTTGGAATTAGTTTAAAATTTTTACAAATTCATGTTCGCATCTTTAAGAATGTCTACAGCACTTGTAGAAAGATCTAAAGCTTCATTTACCACATTTCATAAGCTTCGCTTCACTCGTTTATATTTTCGAATGTGGTCTTAATGGTTGCAGCAAGAAGCTTGAACGAACTGGATGTTACACCAAATGGTACGCGTGTCATTCTCAGAATTTTATAAGACTTTGAATCCTGTTTATCTGGGAACCAGAAAATTCTCAAATGGTTTCAATCCTCCTCAGCTATTCCGATTGTTAAAAATGCTCCTTTTATATCACTACAGAATGCATACTCAAATTTGCGAAATCTCAATAGAACATTGAGAACTCTAGAGTTCAAAGGTGGACCAGGAGTAAGACAGACATTTAAAGACTTGTGTCCTTTACCTTTCGATGAGGCATCGAAAACCATTCCAACTTTAGTTGCCTCCTTATCAGTTCTTATCACTGTAGAATGAGGCATATGAAATGAATTCCCTTCATTGTTTGAAGAGCATTCCTCAATAATATTTAAATTCAATTGATCTGCAACAATAGTTGTATATTCATTAAAAAGCCAATTATTTTCTTTCATTCTCATACATAAATTTTCAAATCTTCGCTTTGCTATCTCGAAGTTATTATACAATTCGTTAGGATTTTTATCCCAAAATAGCTTTGTTTCATATCTCACGTTTTTAAATTAAATTGTTTTCAAAATGCGCAATTAAATTCTCGTCGCATTCAGAAATATTGCCTGTGTCCTTTATTCCCATCGAATCTAACTACCAAAACCGTTTTAAATTTTCATTTAATGCTGAGCAACATTCTATTTTTTAAAACAAACGTTTTTTACACTATTTAAATTCCATTGTCGAGATTCGACCTTGCACAACTTTTCCGAAAATCGTTATCAATTACAAATAAGGTTTTAGTTAATTTTTCTTTTCTGCCTGAGTGAATTTCCCAAAAAATACTGTGCACCAATTAAGAGAGAAAATTCGTTTCCGAAAGATATGCTAGCATTTGAAAGCTTTATATTTTTCCTACTAAGCATTTGTTCTAGTTTATTTGATGATTCTTTGAAAGACGAACTAGAAATAACATCAGTCAGCAAGGCTTCTATCTTAATAATTTTTTCAGGGTCACGAGAGTTGCATAGAGTACTTCATATATTTTTTCTATTGGGTCCCTTGAACCAAATACATAGACTAATAATTTCTCCCTCCTGATGACAGGCAGTTTCATTTTGTCAGCTATTTCTTTCTTCAGAAAGCAACGCTGAGAAGCGTTATCTAACAGAATATTTGTTGTTTTTCTTTTATTATCGATCCTCATTAATGCCGAACAAGAATCTAAAAGTACTTTGTCCTGATTATATTAATGTTCAAACAAGTTACGACTTCCGAAGTGCTTTGTACTTTCAACTGTTCACCCCCACTTCTGATGGGCTCAAGAGCAGTTGAAGTATCGCAAATTAGTTCAGAATGTCTGCGATGACACCACATGGTGCGGCCTTTTTGAATTGCATTTCTTAAAAACATGACCTTGAGTTAAGCATAAATAGCAAATCCCATTTCTTCTTAAATATGCCTTTCTTTTCTCAACAGATAAGGGGCAGGATAAAGTATCATGATCAGTTTTACATTTTACACAAAATAAACATTTTTTCACATCAAGGGGCAGGATAAAGTATCATGATCAGTTTTACATTTTACACAAAATAAACATTTTTTCACATCAATTACAAAAGGCAGAGCATGTGGAATATTCATGCTTGTCTCGTTTTTTCTATTAGATAAATCAACTTTAATTTATTAAATTTCCTGTATTTATGGGTAAAATGGATAGGTTTGTCATAAGAATTTAATCTAGTTTCTCTTCGTGCATCAGCATCAAATTCTTTAATTAAATGCTCATTTTGTTCACGACACTGAATTTCAATTTTTAAGAATTCCAATAAATTGGAAATCGTATTTTCTTTTTTAGCGTACATTTTACATGAAAATTCTAAAGATAAGTCTCTAGGAATAGATTTTAACAATACTGGATGCAGCAATGAACTATAACTATTAGGGTCAACTCTGGTATTTTCTAAACTGCATATGGAATACAAACTGCGTAACGACTTTACATCTTGTGATTTGCGAACTGGGTTCAAATTTAGAAGCTCTGACATATGAGCATCTATTATCATATCAGTCATACCAAATCTTTCTTTCAGAATATTTATTGCAAGATCATAGTTCTTGAATTTTAGAGCTAAACCTCAAATTGCTATTTCGGCATTGTTGATAAGATAGGATTTTAAATAGTTAAATTTTTCAACATCGCTAAGATTTGAATTTTTATGTATAGCTGCTTCAAATTGAGAATAAAAGTCATTACAATTTAAGATATTGCCATCATACTGCAGTATTTGTAAACAAGGAAGTTTTACTGAACATTGCTGTGTGTTTCTATTGACATTTCTATCAAAGTTTTGCTTTCATTTTCACGCAAGATTTTCTCAGTTTTGCATTTTCCATGTTATGATTTGATCTCTGTATTCTTGCTGCCTTTCGACTTCACTAGTTAGATCTTGTGCTTTGCACAAATTTAAAATATCTGAGTCTAGTTTCTTTAATTGGGAATCCTTATCTAATAATTTCACCAAAAGTTTGTCAATTAGGTCGATAGATCTTTCTTCAGTTTTATTCACTTCCTGTTCTAGCTGCTTAATATTCTCTGTTGTCGCCTTTCTGACCGGTGATCTAACTTTTTTCAATGATTCAAGATCCATTTTAACTAATTAAAATGTTCCGTTTCGCTTTCATCTGAAAGGTTCCCATTCCCGATTGGAAATTCCCAGGTTTCGACACCAAAAATGATCAAACTAAAACTTCACAATACATTTCAAATGAGTAAATGAAATTAACGCTCTTACCCGTCAGAAAGTAAGCAGCAGGCAACAGTTGAATATAGCCATCTTTATTTTCTACAAGCAGCACATCGCAAACACGCACAAGAATGAACATAACTTCACATGCCGAGTGATAGATAGAAAGTACTTAATATACAGTACTTACAAAACCCGTAAGTGGCGCACAGCGCCACCTGGCAAATAGCCTTGGTCTTCAATTGTTTCAACACCAGACTCTGAACTCCTTTCTTCTCCAATCCATAGTTCATCTTTTCCACTTTGTGCATATACTCTTCTAAACAAAGCTCTTCTTTTTCAGAAAATACTTTTCTAGTGTCATACCAAATATCATATTTGAATCGCTTTCCCAGACTTCTTAACAGCCATCAAATGTTGAACTAATGTTGCACATTTAACTTTACAAGACTTTACATGACACTGTAATTGGAATTTCTTTTCTCCTCCAGCACACAAAGCTTCAGTTGCTTCTTTCATAGCTCCAGGGTTAACATTTTCATGATTTTACCCTGCCTTGCTGTAGGGAATGATATTATAATCCAAAAAAGACCATGATATTTCACATATACCTCAGATCATCGATCCATGGTAAAAGAGGCGACAGTTTACATTTCTAACATATGATAATTTTTACAGGGTATATTTGAATTTATAAATGACATGTAATTTTACTTACCAAATTATACTTCACAAACTGGAATATAAAGGAAATCTTAAAACAATTCTTGAAATTTGTAAAATATAATTCCTCAAAAATTTTGCTTTTTCAATAGAAAAAATTTCACAATTACATAAACAAGACCTGAATGGTAAACAACAGGTTACTACTAAGTATTAGTGAGTATTTCTTAAAAAAGTTCAACTGTTCATTATAAGATGGCAGCCCATACCGAGATGGGGATTAGTGATCCAAGGTACAACAGTCTCTCCTATACTATGAATTTTTAATGATAGTTCATAATTACCAGATAAACATTTTTAAAAAACATTACCAATTACTTTTCATGACAGATAACACACATTTAAAAACAAAGAAATTTTTTACCTATCATCACTTTAAATTTTTTTTCCAAACTGTCAATAAAACACATTTATTGGATTGATAATTCTATTACAACTAAGCATAATATATCTAACTAGCAGTACACGCACGGCGTTGCCCGTGGAATCAGGACTTCAATAAAATGGGGAAAAAGAATGCCCACAATGACACAAAAAAGTTTTTAAAACAAAATCAAAACAAAAGATACACATCGAATTGTAGAAATGCATTCTGGGAATGAAAGCATTTGACATCACCTGCTGCGAGGAAGGTCTCGCTAGCAAAGAAACTGAACTGATCAGGGAAAACTTTATTTTAAAAAAAATGAAGATATTTTAACCGTTCTTGTTTTAAATCCGACAGAAACATTCCAGTTATAAGCTGAAAAAAAAAAAAGAAAATTATAGAGATGTTAGAACATCAGATGCGATAATTTGAAGAAATCTTTATTAAAAATTACCATAAAAGTGACTATTTTTCAAAAATTTCTCAAAATTCAGTAGATTATGTCAGACGTACGAAACAAACTTCATTAGAACGGAAATCGCTTGTTCTTTCTGACGGTGTAACTGCTTTTTTTTTTGGTATTATTATTCGAAGCCATGCTATTGAGAAATGAGTGAGAAAATCACCCAAAACAACAAAAAATATTAAATAAAAAAATTTCTAGATTAAATTTATTTTAAAATTCTGGCATCAAGGTGCATTCAGTCAGCATTACGACTACCTGTATGCCAAATTTCACGGCTGTAAGTGCGATAGATTGGTCTGGATATCGCAGACACATACAAACATTGCCTTTTATAAGTATAGATATAGAATAATCCTCTTCCTAAACGTTGAATGAAAGTCTTTCATTTCTGTTGCTACCAACAAAATTTGCCCCTTAAGCACATTTCTCTCACTGATTATAAATAAAATTTCCTTTTTCTGGTACAACTCGGCAATATCCTAGGGAGGGGTTTTGTGTGTGTGTGTGAAAATTCACTTTTTGTCTTGGTCTGTCTGAATGAAATATTTCCTTAACTTAATAACTTAATTATGGTAAGTAAATTTCCCCTATATATTAATCCCGCTGACAAACAGATAAAAATTTTATTTTTTATATTATTCACAGGGGGAAATTTTAGGATTTAAAGTGTGTATTTACATCAGTCATAAATGAAATATTTTGCTAGTTTTAAAGAAACAAAGGCACTTCAATTCAGTTTAGGTACATTTCAATTCTGAATACCTTCACAATAAAAGTCTCCAATTACAATTAACTGAAAGAAATAGTAGAACTAAATATTCTAGAATACTTTTTATAGTTACTATACCAAGTAATGAGAGATTTTAAAAGATAATTCTCCCATAAAAAAATATTCAAAATAAATTACACAAAGTATTTACAAAAATGCAGTTTATTCTAGAAAGAAGCAATGTGAAGAGCAATAAACTATTATTGTTACAAATGTTTACCGAACAAGGTGAAAAATATAAATTTTTGAAATGGGAATAAAAATCAATGTGAAACAAAAAATAAAGGGTAAATAAAGTATTTCTCCAAATAAACACTGTGAATTTTCATCACAGCAAGTTTTAGTTAGGTACAGAAAAATAAATGAATAAAAATTAAAAACCTTAAAATTTTAAAAAATTGAAAGAGGAGCCCTAAAATTGTACAAGTTGTAACACTTTGGAAACACCCCTTAATGAAATACAAATTATAAAGCTTGTGAATTGCATCCATTTGCTAAACTATACTTGGACAGCATATTATGTTTGATTCTGTTTCTTTTTGGTTTCCAATTTAAAAAATAAAGAGCAATAGTTACACATTTTAGCAAAGTTTTTACAGAAAATTTTATGTTAAAGGATTACATATTGACTCTATGAAGTGTATTAACATTCTTTGAAACTAGAAAGAGCACAGATACATTAATATATTTTCCAAAATTGGTAAAGTTATTGCTATAAAGATTCCCTGTAATTCAAAGTGCTCTAACTATGAAGGATTTATAAGAATTCATCTTTAATTATATTTTTAAAAAAAACCTCAAGAAAATTTGCCCCAATATCCCTATAACCCAAACAGTCGCACACAAGTCTACAGCTAAATAGCTCATGCACAGCAAATAAAATTCTGCTTACAAGTAGTGGATGGGAAACAATATCTCCGTCAGTTGCCGCCTAGAAATTTATCAATAATTTTAATCAATATGTCATGATAGCCATCTACTATTGATGGCACAGATTTGGATCACAACTAAACATGTCCATAGACCTCATGTTATTACCATTACTTACCAAAGGTGTGGAATCTGTGGTAGGTGAAGGAGTTGGTGCAGTAGAGTACATGTATTGGAACAAAGTGTCTATGAGTGAACGAGGGATTCCGCCACCTCTGTCGGACATCTGTAAAAGATAATATTGAAATAATTTTCTAAACAGATAAAGAACATCCTCCTCTTTTCAGCTAATAAAAAATACAAATTTCTGTTAGCATAAGCAAATGAAAAGTAAATTTAATAAGTTAGCAGCTCCTAATAAACATAAAATCATGGGGGAAAAAACCCTATCCAAAATAATTAAAAATGAAAATTACTACTACTTGTTTCACATCATAAATTTGCATGCAAATCAAATTTAACCTTGAAATTCAACTATCGTAAGTCAAACTGTTATAAACAAAATTATTGATTATAGTAAACTGTCATAATCACAATTTCTGGCACATACATTTACAGCTTGTTATTCAAATATTTTTACGGTAAGTTTCCAGAGTTTGAGCTTTTGATAAAATGTACTAAATAAGAATTATTAAAAACAGGCTACAATCAATTCATTCTTTTAAGCAACTTATAATCTTTATCTGTTATATATAATGGAACAATGTACATTCTACACAAAAACTAGAATAAACTGTGCACAATACAAATTAATCAGTCATGGATTTAAACAAAAACATATCACATGCCTGTTGGGTGAAGAATCAACAAGATTTCGATAATCACTTAAAATCATTAGAATTTGTCTTCTTTCAATCACTGATAGAAAAAAATGTAAATGATACTTATAATATGTAATAAAATATATAGAATATGTGCAATTTTAAATTTAAATGAATTAATGAGGATTAATGAAGCCACTTTCCAGAAGACAAAACTTGCATTTCACTGAAACATTTAAAATACGATTTTCAAGTTTGGCATTTATTAATTTAGAGATGTGGGATATGATGTCAGATTATCAGTCTCCATATCTGCAGCTGACTGACATATCTATATTCTCATAAAGAGAAAAAAAATCTTGTTAATAAAATTAATTTTATTAACAAGATTAAACACACTTTTAATATACTCTAACTTTATAAAACTGTCTCTAGAAATATTAGTGCAAAATTACAATAATAAAACACAAAATCAGTTGTGAATTTATATAATTTCTTCTAGAATTGTGGTTGATTACCTGCAGGGATGAATCAACTTATATTAAAGCACATACATTTAAAATGCAATTTTCACTAAATAGCCTGCACAATTGTCCCAACTCTTCATTCAAATTATTTGTGTGTTTAGCACAATTTAACCTTACTTTCAATCTGATAGTAAATGCAACTATGTAATTTTTTCAAAAAAAATTGTTTTTGTTTCCAGCAGAGCAAACAATAAGCACCATGAGAAATTTGAAATAATGGAAACTAGCATGTATACTGAAGTCTATTTAATGTGCTAGATAAAATTGCATTCTTATTACCTTTATAGTAAGATCTTCTTTTCCTAGAGCAACAATGACTTGAATTGGTGGTAGATTATCTGCATCTGAGCCATGATGCTCCACAACAGCTCGCATAGCATTCTGAAAGAATAATTAAATAATAACATTTTTCTGAATATATATATATGTAATAACTTAACATTTTTCTAATTTTAAAAACGCTTCTTAACTTTTAATTAATATATTATTTCTACTTAAGCTCTAGTAATACAAGTAACTGCCACTTCTTCCAGTTGTAACTGTCCGGATTCAACCAGCTTCCAGCATAAGGGAATTTCTCCGTATAAAAACCCACCGCGATGTTGCAACAGCCCCTTTTCACCAATTCCTTTCCGTCAAAACACTGCCTTTGCACGAAAGTTTCATTCATGGTGATGGAGTGGAATTTACTTTTAAAGATATTATTGTAGCTATTAAGTTCATATAATCTACATTATCATCTTTAAAATGATAAATAGAAACCGAAATAAAGTATTGATTGGATTAACGACTGCCTCCTTTTTCAAGATGTTTGCTCTACACTTTACCTACAAAACATCATTATATAATCAGAGGCTAATTAGCCACTTTGGTTGTTGGAATTTCAAATAAGGATAGTCTTTTTCAAGTTTGGTTAATTATTAGTACTAATAGTTTTATGCCGTGTTCTTTTGTATCTTGAGTGTATGATTATAAATGGAGTAATTTAATTTAATCCTAATAATTATGTATATTGCAAGTATAGTGCATGTTTGTGTAAATTACTAAATTAACATTTGATGTTTTTATTTACCATATACATATATACACACAAAATTTATACATATTGTTTAATTTTGGAAAATTTTATCAGCAGATAAAATATTTAAGTCATGGTATTTTGTTCTCCTTGACATGGGAAAACTCTTAGAAAGATTCGAACAGATTCATGATATGCATGAAGGACAAGGTGAAAAATATCAAAATAGGCATAAGGTTTGGTATGAAACTATTTGATTTAAGATGAAAATACTTTTTATAGTGCATATAAATTTTAAGTATACTTACACTTTAAAAAGAAGAAACAATTTTGATGGAATGATTTTAAAATATCTATGTTAAGTGGAAATTGATTATAGTTAACCTTTATTAAATTTTTTCTTTCTATGCAAGTTGTTTTAAGCATTCAATAAAATCTTTTTCTTCACATAATAAATGGAACAGCATTTTTTTTTTTTTTTTTTTTTTGACACAGGGTCCAGTTTAAGTTCATGTATATAAAATACGCATATATGAAAACAGAACCAACAATCAAGATAGATAAGCTAATAAACATGCTATCATGATTTTCAAATCTGCAGTTCCTTAATGAATGCACATTTATACAAGTAGTTTGCTTCTAAAAACCGGTTTTATTTACTAGTGCCACAGTTGTGAAATATTGTCACAAAACTGTTAGAATAAACACATATTCCTATGAAGGTGCTTTTTTTTTTTTTTTTAAGTAAGGCCTATTTATAAATAATGATGAACATTCCAAGTAGACATGAGAAAGAGTGTGAGCATGCATGTGCAGAATCCAAGGCTACTGCAATCATGCTCTCAATCTGTATCCTTTGTACTGCGATATTGTGTTAAAATCTTTAAGAAAATGGTGTGCTCTGCCAACTTCTCTTAATAGCAAGAAACATGAAAGCTTAAGATATTCATCACCAGACATGTGAAGAGTAGAGTGACTTATGCAATGAATGAAAATAAAGTTTAAAAATGGGCAAAGGGTTTTGAAGGAAAGTCGGGAAAACACCCATCATACTTTGATTGATCAACTTCAATCTTTGATGATTCAGAGGAGGTAGTTGACACCCAAACAGGAAATTTATAACTTCCCAAGTTTCCATCAGAATGCCCACATATTTCATGGTCAGTTTTATTCAAAACTGTGGAAAGAAATTCCCGGATGGCAAGCTTTTAGACACTGATAAAATGAAAATGACGATAAATAAATAGATATCATCACAGGAGACAGAGGAAGATATCCCAAAATTCATTATTCATAATAAATGTTTAAGATATCCTATTTATAGATAATTATGTGATCAAAGGTGCAAATAATTAAAGAGTATCACCTAGATATCATACAAAGTTAAACAAATTGGACCTTTATCTGAAAATTTTAAAGAAAGAACTTTTTATTTAAAATAGAATGCCCAATTTTCAAAATTTAATATTAATAACACAAGAGAACCTTGGACACTGATAATTTTGCATTTTCATCTTATTTAATATAATTTTTACACACTGTACAGGATTCCAAAATTTATTAACAATAATTTTTTTGAATTTAATAGTTCAGTTTTTAGTTTTCATTCCAAATCCAATATTACAAAAAAAAAAAACTTACTTTTTTTCTAACAAACTCACCAAACAGTAAAACTTACCTTGAAAAGCTCAAAAAGCATATGATACAAATGAGAGGGAACATAGACAACAGATATATGTGCACCAGGATCAGGCCCTGCAAACATATTCAAATTTTTAGGTAAACAATGGCAAAAATTTCAAAAATAAATTCAAAGAATAAAAGGAAAATTAATATTTACCAGATATATTACAGTTGCAAGCTGGGAAGACAAAGCAATAAAAGAAACAAAATGATAAAAAAAAAGCAAATGATAAAAAATAAAATCAAGTGTAGTGAAAGGAATAAGTAATTTATAACTATAAAAATGACAAATAATAAATTTGCACAATAATAATAGTGCATAATAAATAAAATCAATTTAATTTAGTTTTTAAAATCAGCTTTCAAAAAATAAGAAAAGCATTTTAATTTTCTAAATTAGAAAGCAAAAATCAAACTACTATTACTGCTGCTACTACAATAGGCTTTCTAATGCTTGGTATACTACAACTACAGTAGAACTCTAATTATCTGAATTAAGAGGAAATGGGACCAAGATAGATATGCGAAAATTCGGATGATTGCATAACGCTCAGAAGCTTGGAAAAGATGTCAGACATATAAAAACTTAACTTTAATTCATGAAATTAAGTATAACAAATATAAGGTACAGAAAACTGTAAATACTGCAAGATTACATAAAAAAGAAACCACAAATTAAATTATATGTGAAGGTTCATCACATATATACATATGTATTAAAAACATAAAAGGACAATACATTACGAGCCCTATTTTAGTTGAAAAAAAATTGAAAAGAGTGAATTGCTTTGAAGAATTAACTCGTTTCTGTGCACCAAGGTTCGGCAGAACTTTTTTTCCCCCAAAATCAATTTGGATAATTGGAGTTCTACTGTAATATTGTTTCAACAATAATAAAATCAGTAAATTAACTACTTAATAATTATTTTGAATATCCTCTTAAAAGATGGCAGCTTGCATGGTTTTATGTTGACTCCACACACAAAAAAAAATCACAAAACTAAAATTTAAAAATAAACTATTTTCTCCTTGACATAAATGTATACATACAAATTTATCTGAAAAATAATTAGATTAATACAAAAGCAAACCAATTACTTAAACACAAGAAGATTTTAAAATTGTACACGAGTTAGCTTAAAATTTCTGCAGGTGCACAAGATGCGTTTCATATACGACTGGTTTTATATGAAAAATTAATTAGGATTGAAACTCAGAAAAGGATCTCTAGATTTAATAAGGAGATTAAATAACTATATATTGTTTCTTTGCTGTGTTTATTAACTAAAAATGTAGGTTGATATATCCTCTGTTTTCTAAAACAGTGTAAATAAATTTACTTTCTGGACACCACAGATGTTTATAAACAATCACGGCAATATCAAAAAGACCCCAAGCACAAGACCAAAAAGAATTCCAGAAAAATTATTTTTGTAAACATGAAACTTTTAAATAAAAGAACCAATATCTGTGTGAATATAAAACAAAACAGAACTTTAATTACACTACCAACTGTTAAAAGTTCACAACCAGCCTAGCTAAACAGGTATAAATGATTTTCTAGTATCCTAAGGAATTTCATAATTTTTTTGCAAATACCCGCAAAGTAAACTGAAGCATTTGCAGGGATCGCATATTAACTTTCAATCAAAAGATGGATTGGACAGAAAGAATTCTCCCTAATCGGACCCATCGTAAAACTTGCACAATTTAGTACCATTTAAAACAGCTAAGTAAATATAACTGAAGCTAGCAGAATGGTACAATGGTACATTTATTACTGTTATTAACTTTTGACCACAATGGTTAAAAGTTAATAACAGTAATAAATGTTACATCATAAATTTATTACAGCAATAGTGTCTTTGCACATAAGCAACATGCATATGTTTTTAAATTTAGGCATTGATTGCCGAAAAATATAAATTTACAAGCAAGTCAGTTTTCTTAACACAATTTTTTGAACTACCTTTCTCTCTACCAAATGTATTTTAAGAAATTAAAACATTCAAAAATGAGATATATTGCAGTAATACAAGACACTTCACATTTGTACAAATAATTTATTTAAATATATGCCTCCACATCAGCCTACAGTACAGGTTGTTCAGCAATTTAACAATACACTATCATTTAAAATCTAAATTTATAAAATTTACCTCTTACCATTATGCTCCGTTATTTCAAGGTCAGGAGATATCATGTAATACTGATCGCAGAGGAACCTTGCATTTTCATAAGCATCTAGTTTAGAAAGAAAATTTTGTTATACAATGAATAATTAAACAATGACAAAAAAAGAATTCTTCAATAAAAAAGCCACCTTTTAGCACTGCTGTCACACTACAGTTTGGATCAATGCAACCAATATGTCTCGGATGTCCATTCAAGTTTGTTCCAAACAAAGAAGCTAAAAAAAAAACATTAAATTCATACCATTACTACTTACACAGAAATTCATAAGCATTATATAACATTAGAGACATAATACTCAAATAAGAAACTTAGCATTACAAGTTTAGGTTGAAATAGAAAATTATTATATTATTTAAGAAAACATGGAGAGCCTCATATCAACGTACTTATTTCAGATTAAAGTTTTTCAATGTGAATTGAAAGATACAGACTTTTTTTGTATGTTTGCTTTTACATTTTTTAATATTTTCACAAAAGAATAATAAAAGTCATAAAACAGACAAAACCATAGGATGAATTTTCCAGCTTGGACAAGTTTTCAAAATTCAGCTTTTCATAGGACTCTACCATATTCAAAAAAAAATAATAAATAAATTAAAATTTGGCTAAATTGGCAAATACATTCCTTTCATATTTTCTAAAATCTATATATTTAAAATAATTGGCAGAACCAAGGACCAGTCCCCCAACCCCAAACACTGGACCCATTTTGACAGTTTTTATTTCATATGAAAACTTATGCCCCTAGATGTGCCATCAAGGATCACCTGCCATCCACCATTTTTGGAGATGTATCATAAAATAAAACTTTGGCAAAGTCCTTCAGCCTCTACATTCGCCAATTCGTCAAGTTGCAAGCACAACCAAGGGTTATTAATATTATCAGTGAACAGCTAGTTGCCAAGGGAAGATAGTTTTAATTAAAATGCGATGCCACTTCCGATCTTTTCTCCCACAATGGCCTGTTTCGACTCCAAATATAATTCATAAAATTTCCTCAACTTATTTAATGTATTGATGTTTCATTCATGTCACAAAATAAATGTTGTCTTTATATGCCAAATTAATTTTATTGAAGTATGTCAAATTGTATAGGAAGAAAATTTTAATATGAGCATTCTTTTGCATGAAAAGACCACCCACCCCTATTAAAATATACAACTCCGATTTAGTTCCAAAACACACCCAATTTATAAGAATCAATGAATAAGAATAACCTCATTGAAATCCATTTTTATGCAAGACATACACATCGCTAATTTTATAAAACTACATTAATATAAAGTTAATTTTTGTTCTGCTTAACATATACAATTAATAGGACCTTTAGTGCATTTTTTAAGTCAAATTTTTAAAAAAAACCTTTTTTGAGCAAAAAATTATTTTTCCATTTTTCTCCTTTAATATAAAACATTGTATGATAGTATATCAACAGGAGGAAAAAATATCTGCATATTTTGAAGGAGAATCTTTCAGCTCTCTCATCAACAGTGAACTAATTTTTAGCATGCAAAATTAAATAAACATTTGTACATACAACAGACAACTTACTATGCTGATTGATCAGCATACGTATAGAGATGCGACTCATGTAAAATCGGTCCAGAAAATACTGTATACTGTGCTCCGTTTGTTGATCAAGCTGACATGATTGTTTCAGCTCAATCACACCTTGAGCCATTGTTGGAACAACATCATTGTGGCGGTTGTGGATCTTGATTAATCGATCACAGAAACTAAAAAAAAAAAAAAAAATGATAAATCAGTCACAAAAACAAGAGGAAAGTACATATTTTACTTAAACACATTATACATGACATTCAGGATTAAAAGATAATTTTTAATTGTCAACTTACACTAGAAACATGCTGATGTGCTTTAATGGACTGTTGTTAAATA
The DNA here is from genome assembly GCA_013235015.1 of Araneus ventricosus. Lineage (NCBI taxonomy): Eukaryota > Metazoa > Arthropoda > Arachnida > Araneae > Araneidae > Araneus > Araneus ventricosus. Next base: position 45,334 of record BGPR01010007.1, read on the forward strand.
TTATAATACAAAATTAGACCAAACAATTTATTTCAACAACCAATTACTGCTTTAATTAAAAATTTCAGAATTGTAAACATGCATATTTGCCATTGTGATTTTAAAAAGCACAGAACTCATGGTCACTGTAAACAAAAAGATATTTTTCTCATGAATCTAAAAACTAACTGATTTCTAATTGTTCTGCAGAACAAGAATTTTCTTTAGCTCTTTGAAAATGGTTTATTAGTTATAACAAGAGAAAAATTATTAAATTTAGAAATAAAAAATGATATATTTTAAAATAAATAGTTTTTAACAGAAACAGAAAAATAAAATAACCCAATTTAACTAGTATTTAATAAAGAGTAATAACTTTTCTGAAAAAAAATATTCCAAGGTTTATCATGAAATAATCACTTCATTTTCAGACAAAATTTAAAAAACATCAGAGACATAATAATTATTCTAAATATTACTAATAATCCATACCCAAACAGAAATCAAATACAAATAATACAAAGAAAACTTACTTCTCTAAAATCTTTGGATCAGATGTATCTGCATCTTCATATACAAGAATTTCTTCAAAACTTTTTTCATACCTATGCATTAAATATGAATGTAAATTAGATAAACGTGGATCTTTATCTTTAGATGTTTTTTTTTCTGTTAATGTAATCAGAATGCCAATAAATAGATTACTGTAAAAAATTGCCAAAAATTAAATACAACCAAACTTCTGATTATAAAATTCAGCTTAAAATTAAATTGATAATTAGGATCTTCCAATAAGCATTAATTGCTGTTCAAAAATATGTTTAATCCAAATGGAAAGAAATCTTTCAAATTAAAAAAAGAATTATCTTTCCAATTCCTCCGAGACTATTTATCCGATTCCTTTTTATGAGTAAAAAGCCATCAAATGAGTATGGCAAAATATTTTATAATGTATTGGGTTGTAAAAAAGTTAATTCCACAGATAACAGGTTAAATACAAAAAAAGTGATTAAATTGTTTCATCCAGGAATATCTCAGAATTCATAAGATATTTGGTTATATTTGATGAGTATATAAAAATTTTAAGTAACTTCTAACCTATTTTTGAATAGAAACTCTGTATGTGCATGATAATAATTTGTGTAAGATAAATGGTCTCATTATAACAATAACTAGTAAAACTCATTCTTCTGTACAAGTTTACATTCAATTTACAATAAAATATACATGCTAGCAAATTAAGAAATCATAATGTATATACATTACAGAAATTAGGTTGAATATTCATAATAATGCATGCGCGATATTATTATATAATATTAATTTTCATATTAATATTTTACAATATTAATTATTTTTTCTTCATTATTAAAGTAAAAATATTTCATTATTTTTTAGATTTTTATTACACTTTTATTTTTCTTCATCACTTTCAAAATGTAAGAAATATGCTGAGAAGCAGAAAAAGTAGAGATGACAATTTTTTTATTTTTATTTCACATAATAGGAAAATATAAACAAAAGTTACCTTCCCATTCTTTTTATTTGATTCAGAACAAGCAAAGTCAATTTATCATAACAGAACGTGTTAGTAGGAATGTCGACTTTGTTGCATGAAATTAAATTTAACTTTAATGAATTAAGTTAACCTAACATCCCAAAACTATATGAAATCTTTCGTATTCGATAGACTCAAGAAAATCAAAATATTTTTGAAAAGTATGCACAAATATAAAAAAATACAATAAAACTCCGATTCCTTTGTTTATATGGTATGAAATGGAAAAGAAAATCATTGTTTATATTTTCTAATTATGTGTGAAATAAAATAAAAAATGATAAATTTTCAAGAGTTTCAAAAAATTCATCAGCTATTACCTTCATCCAAAAAATTAAGACAGTAATAAGAAAATCTCTACATTTTTTAATTAGTTCAATGAAGCTTTATGATGAGATGTTATACAAGAAAATAAAGAAACATTCACTTACCAGCTTTGCACTAAATTAACTGATGGCATACGTAACAAATTTTCTGGCAGCAAATGAATTTCTTTCATGATATTCGACAACCTTACAGGAAGTTCCTTTCGTAAAAATATAAAAGATCTCCTTTCACATGCACTGCGCCCTAAAATAAAGAAAAAATATTATAATAATCATAAGTAACATTTATAATACAAATCTCGCAAAAAAAAGCTATATATATATATGAATAGGAAGAATATGGATCCATATACAAGACAAAGTAACACAAAAAGAAAAATATTTTTAGGTACTTTAATACATCGAAACTCTGAATTGTTTTTATATATTTCTAGAGTGTTTTTTGCTATTATTCCAATATATTACTACGACAAATTGCAAAATTATCATTTTTCTAATTACTCCAAAAATTTAAAGAATATTTGCCAGCATGAAAGGATGTTTGAGCATAAACATATTCCAAGCTACAAGTCATTTTTGGTTTATTCAATGGAAAATTTTTATTTGCTTTAATGCTTTCAAGCTTGAATGCATCATATGCATATTTGAATACCTAAACTTTCTACAGTAATGAACCACAAAATCTGGTGCCAAGCAAACCAACAATCATGCACAGAGAGGAATTAGCCAATATTCTTTCAGGAAATATGTGAAATGTCAATACGGGAACACAGAAATATAGGGTGCTATTTCAAATACTTCACGGCGAACAAGAGGAAACAAACAGAAAACGAAATTATAATAATAGTTGCAATTTGTGAAGGGTGCTTAGCAGTGGCGAATCCAGGACGGTCCATGGGGATGGTGTTTTGTATCGTTGTGACGAATGTCACACCTCATGGCTTATGTAAACCAAAACACTTTAACTTTACTCACCTGACAATAAGAATCATAAAGAACACTACAATACTTTCGATAATTTGACAAAATACACAATGAAATAACTATCAAAAACGTGTTTTTGACCGTGTCAACGCTACAAATACGAGTGAAATGACTACAGAAGTGGAAAAACTTACGAGCCTGTCAAAAACCAGGAAGAAATGTTCTCATTTTTTAAAAAGGACATTAAGAAAAAACAGCTGTAGCGTATTTTAAATAAAATAAAGAATTCTGGTCTAGCTCGGGGGGGGGGGGGTCAGTGGCCGATAGCCCCCTCTGAATTCACTCACTGTTGCTTAGAAACAATGTACGAAGTTGAAGGAAATGTTCAATGACTTGAAAATGAGACTTTTGATAAAGGCTTGCAATGTGCTCCTTTCGAGCAGACTTCTTTTTTAACCTTTTGCAATCGAGAGGTGACTCTCAGTCACCATTCTAGAGGTGCATTATTTTGATGCTTCTTTATTTTGATGGTTAAAAAACTACATAAAATCTGTAAGAAGTTTTAGAATAATTTTTAAGGAAAAATGAACTTGCACAAACATTTTTTTACGTTCCAAAGCAATAATATGAGCTCTTGTAAATCAGTAAACAATTATACAGTATATCTATTTACTTTTCCGAGTGACAAGGGTTAATTATTTTTGCACCTCTCCCCTTTCGGTATTACCCGTCTTCACATAATTATTACCCACACACTGATTTCATGAATAAAAAAAAGCTGAATCTTTATTAGAAATATTAAAAAGATCTTTCAATGATACCCGAGAGACGGCATAATTGTTTTTACTTAAAAAAAAAAAAAAAAAAAAGCACACACATTACGTGTGCTTTTCGCTGATCCACGATTCGTTCCAAAATAAACTAATAAATGAATGATGTTTTAATCCCATTTCTTCACGCGACTTGAGATTTTTAGGTTGGTGGTCCATTTTGGTGGTAGCCTCCCCCTTCCCCGACCTCCGATTAGAATGAGAAGACCAGACTATTTATAAAAATTTACTCATATCAACGACTCAGCAAGATGAGATCTTAACTGATTTAATAACACTGTTTAACAACAAAATTGTAAATTGAACGAAAGTAGCCAATTCGTACGGATTAAAGCTGTTAAAAACGAAATTGTCAGAAAATTTGATAACTAGCTCTAGTTTTAATTTTACAAGTGTCGATTGTGGAGAACTGTAATGCAGCAAATGTTATGGAGGTGAAGGCATTTTTTGATTCTAAGATTTTACTCCCTTTACTACACATCAAACTAGGACTAATGAAAACTTCGTAAAGAGTTTATAACATGAAAGTTTCAAGTATTTGACATCAAAATGTCCTCGATTAAGTTATGCAAAGTTGAAGGGGAGCTTAGAGATAAGGAAACTTTTCAAAGGCAAACAGTTCCATGACGTTCTTCAGGTTGACCAAAAGGCAGAGTGGAATAGTTCCAAGAGTATTTGTTCACGGTTTTGGAGAAACAAGCCTGCATCCAATTACAAAGAAAAGGTGGATGAGATGCTCATGTCCAACCACATATTTGGGGTTCACATGTCTCTGAAGATTCACTTTCTCCGTGATCTCAATTTCTTCCCAGAGAACTGCTGATCCATCAGTGGTCAGGACATTGATCCTAGCCATCAGGACATTGCTGCCATTGAGAACGACAATCAAGAGACACCCTTCAGAGAAAAAATACAAATAGCAAGCTAAAAGAAAAAGCCCAGCTTGAAATCGCAATAAATGTGGTTATTATATTCTTCGGCTCATACAATGCTATTTTGTCATCAAAAGTTTCAATAAATGTGCGGAAGGGTTTTGCAAACATGAATTGTGTATTTCATTAATTTGATGACCCACATCTCCTGTTTTAAATACTAGAGCTAATAATTTAACAAAATGGTTATATTCTGTTCCCTTACAGTCATAAAAATGTAATTAACCTCATTTGAATGCATTTATAAAGTCTTAATGAAAATTTGTTGAACACTAATCCATACCAGAAGTTAAAAATATGAACTGTCAGTACTTAAAGCGACAGTTTGAAAAGGAAAAGGCCGAGGCGTGGAGGAGAAAAAGGGAATAACTACGTCACACAACATCAATCAACAAAATAGCGGTGTCCAACTGTGATCTATCAGAACTACAGCTACTTCAATTGACATTATTGGATCCATTTAGTTTCGGTAGTTGGGTCACTGCTCACTGAACAAAATAAGGATTCAACACAAAGATAAAAATTAATACGAAATATTCTCAGAATCAAGCGGTTCTCTTTTTTAAAAGCTCAATATAAAAACATGGAATAGATCACTATTTTCAGTCTCTATCCCACCCAGAAATCATTTACCAATATATTAACGAATACGTATATTAACGAACGTAGATATTATATCATTGCAGAACTACTGTAATTACAACATTAAAAGAATATAGCGTACAGTGATTAAAAATATAGAGGTATCTTCACGAAATATAACTAATACATAAATAATTAGAAATCAGATTTGTTTGATATAAATATCTTGCCACAGAAACAAAAGTCATGAATTTTAAACTGATTTTGACTATTAGTACACAAAAACAAAAAAACAAGTTGAAGATCCCGAACACCAATACCAAATTCTAAATTATCCAAATATGCATGAAATAGTGATGGAAAATTTAGATGCACGTGAATACAATAAAATTTTAAAAAAATCAGTTCGTTATTTTTCACATTACGCAGACAATTTAAAAACTGCTATACAAATTCGGGTTTCTTTTCTTTCTCCTCCACTACTAACGGATCGTTTGAAGCTTGAAGATCAGAAACTGGTAGTGACCACTTAATTTTAATCTCGTTTCAAAAGAATTTCCGAAGCAGGAATTCTAAATAATGAAGTGTACATTCACCTCTACAAGGTCAACAAGCTATTTCAACCTTCTTAAATAATTACAGCAAAGAAAACATGAATATATATGGAATCCCTAAACGAGAATTCGCCTTTTTACAAAAAAACCCCTTCAGCACACTTTCTTTGTTCATTTTAATTTGTAATATTTTATCTATGGGGATTTTAAAAAAATACCCTCAGCTTATGCGATTATGTTGTATTAAATTTTAGGGATTTAAAAGAAACCTTTATAATTAAAAGGATAATCACATTTTTCAACTATCTCCTTATGTATGGCAATTTCGCAAGGCATGCCAAATGACGAAAATAAATGTCTTAAACCAATCAAGTCTTTTTCAGTTGTTATTTTTTAATCAGACTTCGATAAATCTTCATTCCTAGGAATCGCACATGTATTTTAACATTTTAATCGGTTTTTGACGATTTGTGAAAATTTATTTCTCTGTTTGGTACAGGTTGAAGCTTTAAGAACGACTTTAAATGCAAGGTAACGGTTTTCACGGAAACTAATCCTACAGATTACAGAGCACTACATCCTCATTAATTAAAAAACAATCATGAAAACCAAGCTTGGCCAACTCGTTTCTCATATTAAACCCTCAACATACAATGGCGACTCTGACGCGCATCAAATTACAGAAGTTTTGCTATTGAAATGTCAACGTAACAATTAATTTTAAATACAAAAATCATCTGGAGACGCTTAAATGTCTCAAGTATCCTTTACCATCTTAAATAGATTAAAATAATAAATATCCTAAATGGGTGGTGGCGTCTTATTAGGAGGTTAAATAAAATCGTATGTGTGCCAAGGGATTAAATACTTTGTCAAACAAGTCCAATATGATGAATATATACAGATGGTGTTTGCACATTTTTAGAACGATTTCGTTCCGCTGTAGGGAAAATTCGTTTGTTTGGAAAAATTTTCACAAAAATTACATTTTTGAAGCTATAAGTTATCATTTGCAACATAAAATTTTTTGTTTACATGCAAAATGGCGCTTTTAAAGATGCGAAGGGTAGCATGCTACGTTTTTGCTCTGCCCAAAGAGAGTTCATCTTATTCAGCTATTTAAAGACGCTGTGAAAGCCATGGTTTTTTGATATCTAAAGCCACAATAGGTAATATTGCTAATAAGAAAGGAAAAAATCGCCCAAGTTTGTTTCAAGTAGGAAAATTGTTCCAACTACGTATCCAAGGAAAAAACGCAATTCTTCGAATAATGCTAAGGTGACATCTTTAATGTTAAAAGAAAATCCTCCAAGTGCATGTCAAAGATTTGTTGCAAAATCATTAAAATGCTCAGCATCAACTGTAAACAAAATTATCAACACTGATTTGAATCCCAAAAAGGCAAAAACAAAAAATACAATTTCCATTGTCTTTCTTTACGTCATATCGCTGAACGCAGAACACGCCACAGAATCTATACTTAATAACGGCAATGTTTGTGTTTGTGTGTGTGTGCGCGCGCGCGCGATGTCCAGACGAATCTATCGCACTCACAGTCATGAAATTTGGCACACAAGTAGTCGTAAAGGTGACTTAATGCACCTAGAAGCCCGAATTTTTAAAATTTAATCTAGAAAATTTTTTTATTTAATGTTTTGTGCTTTTTTGGGGTGATTTTTGAAACATTTTTATCCACAGTATCGTTTCTGATTTTAATTCGAAAAAAATTGATACACCATCGGATAGCACAAACAATTTTCTTTCTAATGAAATTTGTTTTGAGCTTCAAACGTAATTTATTGAATTTTGAGAAATTTTTTAAAAAATAGTCAGTTTTGCCATCGAAATTTTATTTTTAAATTTGCTATATCCGACGTTCTAATAACACTATTATTTTCAATTTTTTTTTCCCAGTTTATAACTGGAGCGGATCTGTCGGACTTAAAACAAGAACGGTTAAAATATCTTTTCCCGTTTTTTTTTTTTTTTTTTTTTTAATTTTTTCCTGGTTAGTTTGAAAGATATTTTTCTCTAGCGAGCTTCCTCCCGCGACACTTTCTCCGGAACGTTGCCGGCAATTTCATTGGCTGACGGTGCAAAGCGCAGGTGACGTTATAACTTTCAATTGAATTACTTCGATTATTATTTTCGGCAGTATCTTAACGTGTTTATTTGTCTCGCATATTTTGCTTGCTGTATAATAATGATTTTCACGTTGAAATTTTTTAATATTGCTTTGGATTAACGTACTCTGTACCGTTTTCCTACACTTAAAATGTCATTATCGCGAGAAAAAATTAACGGGAAAATCAATAATGTAAATCCTTTGTTTTGATATTATGTTTTGTTTGTATATCTTTTGATTTCAAAACTTTTCATGTCATTGTGGGCGGGTTTTTTTCTCTCTTATTTTGTTGAAGACCCGATTCCACGGGCAACGCCGTGCGCGTACTGCTAGTTCTTTATAAAAAGCATTTATCCGGACAAAAATGGAAAAAATGTTGTAACTATATATGAAGCTTGAGTCTACTTAAATGACTGTAAGGAAAAAAAAATCAATTTATTATTCTCAAAGAGGAGAAAAAAATGTTAAAACATGGTTCAAAGAATCTAAAGAAAGTTTTCCCTAAGGAAATTATGACTGCTGCTGATTTTTCATATAATGGCAAAATAAAAGTGAAGAGTGGATAAAAATGTTGAGATCAACCCCACATACTATCAGGAGCATTTTTATTTCAATCTTCAAATATGAAATAACATCTCCTTACCCACAATGCCATCATTCAGTAGAATTGCACTAAAACAAATCAAGCAGCCGCACATTACAATCCACTGTTAATTTCCTGGAAAAAATAGAACAAGAAGTTGGTATTAAGTCTATAACCTTCACTGATATTCCTGGTAAATAGTTTTGTACCACCCATGAGTTTGAGATTTTGGACTTTTAAAAACTGCATTATCCAAACGTCGACCTACAACCTTTTCTGGGCTTTGGAAAGTTTTTCAAGAGAAATGGGAAAAATACCTCCTCCGATACTAGAAAAATTATTATTGTCATGGAAGTTACGATGTAGAAAGATGAAGAATACGGGCTATCAAACTGAACATTTCAAACACAAAAAAATATGTCAAATATTTCTTAAAATATCATAAAAAATCGTTCTAAAAATGTGCAAACACCCTCTGTACATTTGATCCTCGGATCACACTTGTCCGCTTTCGATCTAAAAATCAGTTTCAGTTACAGAATCTCAATTTAACAAGACAGATAGATACAAACAACGAAAGGGCAAGAAAATTAAAATTTTAAGAGAAATTTATTTTCGTCCTAATCAATTTCAGTGAGTTTAAAGATTTCAGACTGCAGTGATGTGAATTCTTGCATGAATTATAGTGATGAGATTTTACTATACAAGCTTAAAATCATGACTGTGCAGATCCAATAACATCTTAACCCCCCCCCTCTTTATTAGTCATTTATACATGCGCACTAACCTCTCTTTCGAGCAATTTTGAGCTGCAGCCGAGAAACAGTCCCAAGCACTTTTTCGACATGTATTCAAATTTCATAGAACGATAATAAGTTTTCAT
>BGPR01010008.1:0-54594 GCA_013235015.1 Araneus ventricosus
AGTTATCGTGTTCATATGAACCCTAACAGACAAATTTCCCGTTTACGGACTTTATCCAAAAATTGATTGAAATATACTAATTTTGTATAAAGTCCATACACCAGATTTCGTCTTTCTAGCTTTAACCGTTTTTGAGTTTACCATGTTCACAAACAAAATTCCGAAATTTTTTTTTCGGACTCAGGGAGGTCTAAAACGTGCAGATTAATCAAAATCTCGTGTTGAAATTTACGACCGACGATTATAATACTTTCTCTTTGTATTATACTTCGTTTACTAGAAAGTAAAAACGATCAAGCTATTTTTCTATCAATTTTACGAAAATGCGCTAGCTACGAAACAAAAAAATTATTGAATTTTTTTTTCTACAGACAATTTTTTGCAAACTTGGCAAAATCAAAGAATAAGGAGAAAAATCTAGCACCTATTCGAAATTATTCAGGTGCCTTTTCACAATTTATAGATGTCTTGGACGTTGTCGGTGTGGTATTCAAAAATATTTTTGGGCCTTTTCATACCAAATATAAAGGAAATTTAACTAACATAAAACTGACACTTTACTCTTTTTTTTAAAAAATAAAATTATAGATCTAATTTAAATATATCATACAACTTGGAAAATAAATAACAGTCTCATTATTATCCATTACAGTTCAGAATGAAAATAAAAACGTATACATAAATCAGAATTTTATTTAAAAAATTATACTTTACAAACTACAGCACACACACAAGATATTGCGATAAAACACATGATCTGGCATGTGACAGTAATATTTTGAAATAATCCAAAGCCAGAGACTGCTATTATTACTGGAAGAACAGTCTTCAAAGTTGTTATTAGTGGATCTGGATGTATCAAAGGTTTCTAACATATATTAGTGGATTTCTTTTCTCAGAGCATTAATGAGAAAATTTAACTTGCAGTTGGCATGGCGTTTATCGAAAGCAATTCAATTTAGCTATATAGATTTAATCATTTATAGAAGAATGCTTAATAACACATCAGGAAAAAAATTGTGCTTCAAGGAACTAATGCGCAAATACAGTATTCATATAATATTTTCTGAGAAATATTGTTGTCTTCTTTTATTTTAAGCAAGAAATAAACATTTTCATTGATTATTGAAATAAACGTAAGAGAGTTAGGCTGCAGATATTATCAGTCTCATAATAAGATTATTAAAAGTCTGATAAGATCACACACCCAAACATTAAATTTAGTCGATAACGTTTTCATCTAAATTATATTTTCCCCTGCCTTTAACAAAAATAAAATATTTTACAATGTAAAAAATAAAATTTTCTTCCACTTTCTTTAACTTTTATTTCCATGTACGTTATTTTTTCAGTTCAGAGTGACCTAAAAATAAATTTCCGACCAATAATTATTTAATAAAATAATAATTATTTTTCGGAATGAATTTTTTCATTGTAATTTTTATGAATTTAAAAGATATTTTTCTAAATAGTGTAATAATGAAGTTAAAATCTGTTCTAGTCTAAAAAAATTACACTTAAACCTGAAAATTAATTTTTTTAATAAAAATCAAATCTATATAATGAAATAATCATTGTAAAACTGAAATTTTCGATTTGATCTGAAAGATAAAACAATAAAAATAATGCATCATCTTCATATACCTTAAAATTTGCTCTATTTTTTTGGCAAAAATTTAATTTTACTCTATTTTTATAAAGGAAAAATGAGTAGATGAAGATTATTAATATGAAAGAAGTTTACATTAATATCATAAAACTAGTTGAACGTGGGTAAAATGTGTTGATTCAAGAACACTGTTCAACTATATATAAATAGCAGATTTTCTCAGAAATCCCCTAGGCTTTCAATTTTTTTATGCTTGAATGCGGTATTGGAACAAAATCTATTTTACTTAAACCACAATATCTATTCTACGTAACCATTCGATATGGATCTTTGAGGCATTGAAAAAAAATCTTATATCACATAAGAATAGCACTTGAAACATAATACAGCATCAAACCAGGCTGACATTAAACCGAACTAATCCGGAATGCGATTCCAAATTCCGACACACACAATGCAAAAAAGAATCCGGCACTGCAATTCTTCCGGAAAGATAACCTCAATGCAAATAGCGTTAAAATTCCCCACACCACAGGGGAGAGTGGGGTTTCGGATCCTGTGACATCCCTAATTTGCAGTAAGTACATCCTTATCAGTCTTCATTGTGCTGACCGTTGCTCTCCCTAAATAATCAATCAAGATGTCAAACCAAGAAAGGGGGTAAGAAATTCGGAAAAGTACGTGTGTTACACTTTAGAGACAGTTCACAATGAATGTAAAATTCAGTGCAAACCGATTTCGGGGTGTTTTCGATCACACGTTGAAATGCGTGTTTTACGCTTTTGGGGTAGTCCAAGGTCAACGTAGAAATACGTGTGAAACACTCTGAGGGTTAATTGTTATATAACAAGCATTTTTCATAAATTCAGACATAATATCTTGAATTAAAGAGTTGTGGGATTTGAAGCAACAAGAGCTGTTACAGACATAATATATTTTGAAACTGGTAAACAAATAATCAAAAAATAAGTGAAAAGTTATATAATAATGCTAATTTTGAACCTTAGCTATTTATGTAATATGAAAAAAAGGGTCTGCTTACCTTTTGCCAGCATTTCACGTTTTTAATGGCCCCTCCAACAGTGTTCAGTTTTTTGGAAAGTTCTTCCCAATCTTCGTTTCTTTTTACGCAGTGTACGTGGAAGTAAACTTGGTTCCGTTTAGAAAGGGATTTCCTTCCATTTCTTCCACAATCATTTCGATTTGGTTTGCCTTCACGCGAATGTTGCCTTTTTTTAATCGTTTCCATTGCACTCATTTGCTCAAGAAACTTGTGAACAACGAGCGATTGGCACTTTTGTTTCTGATTAGGAAAGAGCGCGCTCTCTTTTGATTGGTCGATCGTTTCCACTTCTCGCACTCGATGAAACGGTGAGAAATTACTCCCTTTGGTTTCACTCGGCGTTGGTGGTACATCTAAATTGAAGGTCGCGACTATTTTCTCGCTGTATTTGAGTACTCGCAGGCGAGAACTATTCGGTACGACTAGTTGTCGATATGTTCGTGGGAGAGCCCCTGAGCAGAATGTGGAGTGTGAGAGCTGCAAGTCGTGACACTGCTTAATGAATGGACCGGAAGCAGTGGTCCGTGGAAGTGGGTAATGGCTGAAGTGTCAAACTGATGTGGAATGAGAACTGTGGGCCACGGCAGTGGATAATATGTAGCGTGTGAGCTGTGTGTCGCGGCAATGGATACAATATGTGAACCTTGAATCATAGCCGTAGAAAACTAAGCATGCGAAATGAAAGCTATGGGTTTTGCAGTATGGAAATAAAAGTGCATGAGCTGTATGTCGCTGCACTGGGTAATGTGTAGCTTGTGAGCTGTGTCTCACGGAAATGGGGAATGTGAGCTGTGTGACACGGCAATGGGCAATGTGTGGAATGTGATCTGTCTCGCTGCAGTGGGTAGCGTGCGAAATGTGTCGCGGCATTATGTAATGTATAGTGTGAGCTGCTTGTCGTCGCAATGGGTAATGTGTGGAGTGTGAGCTGCGTGTTGTAGCAATGAGTAATGTGTGGAGTGTGAGCTGCGTGTTGTAGCAATGAGTAATGTGTAGAGTGTGAGCTGTGTGTTGTAGCAATGAGTGATGTGTGGAGTGTGAGCTGTGTGTTGTAGTAATGAGTAATGTGTGGAGTGTGAGCTGTCTCGCTGCAGTGGGTAACGTGTGAAATGTGTCACGGCAGTATGTAATGCATGGAATATGAGCTGCTTGTCGTGGCAATGGGTAAATTGTGAAGTGTAAGCTGCGTGTCGGGACAATGGATAATGTGTGGAGTGTGAACTGCGTGCCGTAGCGATGGATAATGTGTGATGCCTGTAGATTGTGCCAGTGCATATGTGTGGAGTGTCAAAACTGAGCATTATGTTGAGTGTGATTGCGGGCCATAGCGATGATGAATGTAAGTGCGAGCTAAATTTGGCCTGAGAACTGTGGGTAATGTATGGAATGAAAGCTTTATGCAATTCTTGTCTGTACATTGTATGCAAGGGATGCCTTCTTGCTATTGTATTTTATGGTTGAAGTTTTGTTGGAGAAAGTATCTGTGGATATGCTTCGAATAATGAAACATAACATCATTTTGTCATAGAAATTAACTATTCGCCTGACTACATTTTACTGGTCACGTTTTTCATTTGTATGTTGTAGGTTAATTAAAGTTTTAACTATTTAGGACAATTTTCATAGTTTCTCCTGACGAAAAACACAATACAGTTAGTATTGGCGTATAGAATACATGAAATTTGCGCCTCATTTTCATTCTTGCAATAACGGTTCCATCTTAAAAATCTTTCTATCTCAACTCGCATTAGCTTAAGCTTTAATAATACAAAATGCTTACAGAAATAATTTTACAATATATTTCGATTAAAAATTACTTTACCTTTTGAAAGTAGTATATGCTCAATTAAATTACTTCGCATCTAGAGATATCCCTTAATAAATTGAATTAACTTTTAGACCTAGTATTTCAAAGTTAATTACTCGGTATGCAACTACATTTCGTTATTATGCGAATTATCTTCAGAGATGGCATGTTTCCTCCAGCTTAAGAGGCATTGTGTGATAAATGGTTCGTTTATTGGTCACTGACACAGTTTCTAAGATTAAGTGCTACACTGAAACCTCAACACAATGCCTTTTTTGAAATTTTTCTTCCGAAATCAATTGACTAGTCTCTAGAAAATCTACCAATTAAAAGTCCAAGAGCTTAAGAAACTAAAACTGTTACATCTAGTACTTGGATGAAAAGCTGAATAAAAATCCTTCGACACGTTGAATTAAAAATTTGGAAAATTGAACGAAAGATGCAAAGCCTATTCAAAAGTTTTATAGCTTTTCAGATATCATGAAATCCACCATCAATCCACCATCACCATGGATATATATCAAATCCACCATATATCAAATCCACCATCAATTTTAAGAGCTTTAATTCTGAATTTCGATTCAAAAAATTGGATATTCACAGCTAAATTGTGCAGAAATAGACCGGCTTCATTAACCTTCATTCAACTAGCTTCATGAATGTAAAAAACCTTCATTTACGTAGTTTTATAGGTGTAAAAAACGTTTTTAAAAAATGAATGCCTCTTAGTCTTTCAGTTTTTAGATATGGAAAAATATCCGTGCCAAAAACTTTTCGGCTGCTGGTGTATGTTTCATTTAAATATTTTGAGCTGCTATCTTTCCTGGACAATGAAGACAAAACACACCAAAAAAGTGATTGAAAAGTGTAATACTTCTCAGCCCATTAGTCTTTTAAGTGACCGTATATGTTAGATCACTACCATAACTTACAGACTCTAGCTTACATTCACACGAGCGGTGTAAAGAAATCGGGGCTTCCATACCGTCGAATACATTTTGTAGATGGAAAAGTATTTGAGTTTCAAATTAATTCTTCTCCGACTTGCAGGCATAGAGATAAATGGATCATTTATTGATCAAGGAGTTATTTATCATAGAGAACTACGATTACATCTTAATGCGGTGTAATAGACAAATTTCTTCCAGAATTAACCCTCTGATTGCATATCCCGCAATTTCAGCGTGTTGGAAGTTCGATTGTTTTCTGCTGCATCTTGCGATTTTCGCAAGCTAATAGATTTACTTGGTACTTTTAATACGTTTAATCATATTATACTAATGAAGTCCTACATGTAAATAACAATTAACTTGGTTCAATGGTATTTGAACTTGTTTTAAAATGTTGCATCTAAATAGTAATTCAAAAAAATTATGCAGTCGGAGGGTAAATTTGCTAATCACCAGCTGTCCTCTGTCAAGAAAAATCTTAACTCCTTTCATTCCGTACTTGAATTAAGAGCTAAATAAATCGCTCTACATGCTAATTTAAAATCGTGAAACATGGGAGAGCGCTAGACGAGAATCTATCCAAAATTTCAGCTTTTGAGATTTAATGAATTTGTGCCAAATCCATCTGCAAGTTTAAGAATCGCTAAACGATATACCAATTAAAAGCCTAACTGCTGAAGCTAGAACGGTTTCATCCAGTACTTGGATTGAAAAACTGAAAAAAGGCCTCGCTACTTTGAGTTAAAACCAGAAAAAGTTGGGAGAACACGGACGATGTGGAATCTATTCAAAAGTTTTATGCTTTTCAGATTTCATGACTGTGCAAAATCCACCATCAATTTTAAGAGTTTTTCGTCTGAATTCCGGCATTCTGTGCAAAAGAATATCAGTTTTCAGCGTTAAGCCTTATACGATTCGTCTGACATTGGAATGCGGATTAGGATTCTTAATTTCTCTGATTTAGCAATTTTGGACATATATTGATTGTCAGAATGATTCAAAACTAGATAAAAGTTTATCAAATTTTTGTCGGTAAAAAAACTGAAATTTATCGGTAGTTGACTTCAAACCAGGATTTAATAAGCTACTTTTTTGTTAGTGTGATTGAGATGTTAGCAGTTTATTTTGTGGTAACATATCCGAGAACCTCTTATAACTCTAGCTGTACTCGATAATGTTGGAACTAATACTGATTGTTATGAAAAATTCAAGTTTTGGTGCTATCAAAATATTCGACACTTTGTCATTTAATTTTAAATATTAAGTGAATACTCGCTTAACAAAATCCCTTAAAATGGTTAGAAGATAACTTGAAAAAGAGTTTATTTCTTTCAATACGGCATTCAATCACTCCGATTAGGACTGGCACTGGAAGGTTAATCTTTCTAGGAACTAATCAATCTTCGGATAATTTTACAACTGCTGAACTCCAAATACGACTTATGAAAGAAAGTTTGGCCGTCATTACTTTCTAGTTCTTCGCTATTCTTAAGATTTGGAACTATAATGGCTCCTTTTGAGCAGAATAAAATTTTCCTGAATATCTTTCCAAAATATTTTGAAACATCCCACTTTTACTTTTCATTTCCTTTTTAAATAATTCTGGAATTCTATACCCCAGTTTAGAATGCAAATATTAGTCTAGTCTAACAGGCCTCTTTCTTCTAACTTTTCATATTTCCTCTGAATCCTTGTCTGTGTGGCAATCCATGAAAATCTTGGTTTGACACAACCCAAAATATAAATGTGCCATACGACTGTTTATTTACTGTTATGTTTACTGTTATATTATGTTTTTTATGTTACTGACTGTTTATGTTTAGTAAACACAATTCCTTTCTTATAAAGGAGATCTAGCTAGATGAGCATACTCAAAGAATTAATTCCCACAATTTGAGTTTGGAAATGGTTTCAATTTCGTATGTATAATTTGGAGATTTTCACATTCCACCCCGAGCTCAAATGTTTTAGTGGTAACATGTGCTGAATATATATCGCAATACAAAAGATTTTTCGATTACGTCTGAATTAAGTGAATGAAGAAAGTCACCAGAAGTTTGGCGAGGCAAAATATGCTGGAACTTTCAGTTCATCGGGAGTAGAGCAATTTGAGAAGCGTGTTAGGAATAAATCTGTAATGATATGAAGCCGAGTTTAGCAAAAACGATTTGAAGAAAGTTAATTTTGATATTTATTCGATGAACGGGATTAAATCATTATCAAACTCATCAGAATCATCAAAATAATTAAAAGCGACGGTTATGAGCATTGGAAACAAACTAATTTTTATGCTAAACCTTTTGAGTTTAATGTAATTTTTGAAAAATTCGCTGAACTGGCTTTGTTACAGACTACATGAAAGAAACTGAACTTTCGTTCAAATGCAGGGGATTTCATTTCTTATTCTGCTGATATCTTTATCTAATAATTCGCGATTCTTACATTTATTCGGAGAGTTTACTCGTTTCTACTTCATACAATATTTTAAACTTTCCCTAACGTTTTTAGGAAGCTAAAGTATGGCATTCTGTCGTAGGCTGAATGAGTAAGGAAGAATTCTCCTAGGTGTCATAGAACTAGTTCTAAGCGGCGAAGATTCCAAAATTAGGTGGCCTTTCCTGGTATAATCTTACTGCGGAGAACCTATATTGAATGTTTGCTGATACATCGCCGTTAAATGAATAGAAAAGAATCGGTGTTTGGAATTTAAGGCTCCATTACACTAAAGATTGTAATATAGTTTGCAACTTGTGAATGAAGGTATACAGACAGAAGATAACCTAAACTCTGATTATTGCATCCTGAATTTTTTCAAATGTGTAAAAGCGGATAATAGATCCGTCTATTTCTGAGAACTCTAGCTATAGTTTGAACTCCTTCGACTCTGCACGTGGAAAGAAATCTACAAAAATACCCCTTTTTTTATGGGAAGACGAAACACCACACGCATATTTATCTGGCATGAGAAAATTTATTGGCATCTACAGTAATTAGCATCCGCATTAGTTGATTTATTCGTATTTAAATGACCATGACTTGCATTGTGTTAAGTATTCTGTCTCTCATATCGATTGTAAATTCATTTTCTTTCATTAATGTTGGGCAGAAAATTATTTTAAGTGACAATATTTTTAAATGACTATTATTCCATTTTTCGCAGTTTACAACTGTACGGGGACCAAGTTGTGAATAATTAACAAACCCACCTTCAACAGTGGCGTAGCAAGAGTAACTGGCACCCGGGGCATAATATTTTTTTCGCCCCTACTCATCAGTGGTTTATCAAGGTAAATGGCTCACGTGTCCTAGCATTATTTTTTCGCCCCTTCGGTGATATTTCACTTTAAAAAGAGGTATAAACGCGTTAATGTTTTGTTCTCATGACGCCCCTAAGATTAGCTCCAGTGGCATTTATACCCCCTTGCCCCCGGTCTCTACTCCACTGACCTTCAATCTGCGCATATAAAATATATTAGAAGAATTCAAAAGAACTCTACCGGACAAAGTCTGGTGGTGGTATTGGAAGTCTCTCCTAGAACTGGGAAAGAACAGGAGGCACAAATGAATGCTTAATAAAATTCTAATACTCGCAAGTTCTAAGATTCTACAAGATTTCTTATAAATATTTCACTTCAGAAATTTAACTGTCACACAGTGGATGAAATAGCAATTGAAGAAATTAGATTTGAACTAAATGATGAAAAGAAATTTTCTTTGATTTTTGTAAGATAATCAGAAGTAAGATTCGAAATCTTGATATCGAACTACTGAAAGTCAAAACGAGTAAGAACTGAATAATTCGAGATCTTGGGACTTCAAATTCACAATGACTATTTCAACTATTCAAATCAGAAAATTGAGGTAAATGTTAAATTTCGATTTATTTTAGAAAAATGATTCACTTGGATATTTGACTACGAACGATAATGGAGATGTAATACACTTTGCTCAGCTAATCAAAAATTGACCTTTCGCGACAGAAGTATCGATTTAAAGCTTTTACGTTATCTGGTTCACCATTTCTGAATTGTTTTCTTATGTGCCGTTTAAGAATTTCAGAAAACAACCGATAGTGTAAGAATCCGCATCTCCAGATTGCTACAGGATTCTAGATTCTTGCCTAAATTATAGGAAGTAAACTTCTCAAATAATGAAAGCATATAGACTTCTTGATATGCAGAGAGAATTCTAAGACTCTGTAATTTTCGTCATTTAAATCAAATATTATATAATGTAGGATGGAAGTCTAGCTCCCATGTGAGATGAAAGCAGATGAAACACTGTTTTGTTATTTTAAACATTTAATAGTACAGGATGAACACTTAGACGGCACACACATTGAAGGAAAAAGATAGTGAAAGAATTAGGAGGGCGGGTGCTGTCTTTTACATCAAATTCAGTTAATTATCACGGCCGTTCTGAGCGGTATCACGCCCCGTCGCGCAATCGAACAAAGTTTGTTCCAAGCAAGTGCAAGAGCAGTCGTAACGTAACGTCAGCTTTCAGAGAGTTCAGTTTAGCAAGTGGACGGAGCACCTCCTGGCGGTGCGTGGGCAGGGATCCCACATAAATGAAATTAAGGATGCGAGTTAAACTGCAGTTTCTGGTAATAGAGCAGAATGCAGCAGAGAGGAAGCTGCTATCCCCCAATGAACTCATTTTCTTGGTGAATAATGATATTCTCCATTTGCAGAGTGTCTACCTTCTCAATTCTAGACGCACCTTCACCAGGAGAGATCACCCACAATAAAGAAAGATAGACTGTCCACTTTTCCAAGGACAAGATGACTGACAGCAATGGAGCGAAATGGAACTACACTAGTATAAGTATTAGGTAAATATAACTTTTTAAAAAAATAAAATTGTTATTATAGATGGAAAGAATGTACGATTGTGCCCAAAAAAGGCATAACAAAAGAATGCGTGGCTGTGGCATCCCATGTAAAATTCTAAAATAATTATTAACCCCATTTCTTCCATATGAAATAATTCTTAATTTTAAGGTTCACTTAAATTTCGATCTATATCAAAATTCTAAGTATCAATAGTTTTAAGCTAATTTCGATAATTGGCGGCTTTCAGCCCTAGCTTGTTTACTCCGTAATCGTCGTCCAGTCCCTGGTGCGATCCATCTTCGATCAGCACCAGTTATCTAGGATACAAAGGAATTGTTTTTTCACATATGTCATGGAAGTGCAAGTAGTTCAAGAACTTGATATCTTGCTAAATTATGATAATTTCAATAGAAATAGTTTTTAGAACACTTTTAATAGTGTGCTAATAAGTAGAGTTTTTTTATTTTAATTACTTTCTACTTTAAATTTCAATTTATAATTTATATTATCGAATCTCTTGAAATCAACTTTTTTCTCTAATTCACTACCAGAAGGCGCCAGTGGTATAAGAAAATTTTATTAAATGAATCTATTAACTGATAATTAAATTCTAAAAATGTTAAAATAGTGTATTATCTGTGTACATCGATAATGCGTAAGTGTACAAACTTTCAAAACTCTAGCGCATCAGGAAACGAGTGAAGTCTATAACAAAATCTTATTTAACTTGACTCGTTTCATGTTATAAAGATAAGTGTTTAATAAGAGCCTAAACGGAGATTCCAGTGATAAATGATATCATATAACAATTTGATAGTTTAAAAATCTCTATTCGCTTTTATTTTGTTAGTTTCCATCTCTTGCACCAGTCATTAACTTCATAAACAGTAAATGCACATCAAGCCATGGAAAGATTCTAAGAGAAGCTTAGCAAGAAATCCTTACCTGATGTTTAGAATTATTTTTACATTACATTCAAAGTAGTTCACTGCGAATAGCTTAAATTCCGGACTCCCTTTTCAGTTAGTATCGATAAATTAACTGAAAAGTTAGTTTTTATTAATTCAATCAATGTTGAAATCCCACTTAAATTCATTCTTTAGAAAAATGCAAGAGTCGCTGTCATGAACTACTGAACAATATATCTTAAATACTGTTGCATTTTTTTGACTCGTTCGTAAATAATGCATTCATATTTGATCAGTATTAACACAATTTCTTTTTCTCGGGTCTTGCTTGATAATGATGTGATGTTTAAACCTGGGTAGGACCTTTATGGATGAGAGAAGCCTTGAACCGTTATCAAGCTGATGTTGGAAATCCCAGGCCTTCAGAAGAATGTTACAAAGGACAACCAAAAGACATAAGTATTTCAACTGTAAAAGCATATCCTGTGTGCATGTGAAACTTTTATTACTTATCGATAAGCCCACTTTGGAGAGATTACTATTAAACTTGATGACATTTTAGGGGACAATCTTCTTTCAAATATATTTATCTTTTTAAAAGCCATTCAATTCATACGAGATTTGATTTTGTTTTTTTTAACAATGTTTTAAATTAAACTTTTTAGCGTGCGATTTGTATTAAATGTGTTTGCCGCAGTCTGGTGATATTTGGCCCTTGTGTCATAAAACCAAGAGAAATCCAAACACAAGTACGTGCGGTCAGATAAGAGATTATCAAATTATAACCTTACACATATCTTTCGGTAACCAAATAATAATAGCAGCGTCAATTGTAATTACAGCCGCTGCAGAAATATAATTGCTATAGTAAAGAGCACATAAACATTTCCTTGTTTTCATTGTGCCAAACGTCGGCTACTGCCATATTTTATTTCCTGCACTGTCCGATCATTGGAATAAGGACAAAAGGAAAATACTTGACTCGTAACTGACAGCAGTTTTGATTATGTGTTTTACTGCTATTAAAGCTATTTGTACTGATTTGAATACATGATTACCATTATATATTTCCAAGAAGTTTTCAAACCATTTTAAAGCAAAACTAGCTTAAATTAGATTTCATTTTATCTGTAAAATTTTTAATTGGAAAACATTTCAACTTGTTTAGTTAGTTTATAAATTAAAATGTTTTCTCGTACTCTTTCGACGCAAATTGAAAACGAAGGACTGCACTCTCGTATAATCTTAATTTTCATGCCTACATTTCGTAAAGGATGTGAAATTCTTTTCGACCACGGATTTCATATTTGCTTAGTTGTCGAATAAATAGTTCCGATCTTGCATATATCTCTAATATTCAATATGAACCCATTATGACAAAACTATTTTTTTTTCAAAAATAAATTACATTAATATGATAACATGAATGCAATACGAAAGAAAACGCTATTTCTTAAATTTTAAAACCTATTAACTTTTAATTAGAATTGATTATCTTTTTAATTAGAAAAATGATTTTTAGAGGATTTGTACCTTTTATAGCAGTCATCTCAACATTTAGATGCATCAATCAAAGCTCAAAATTGCACTTTTTTGGTGAAAATAATTAGAAAATAAGTGTCCCTAAAAAGGGACAATGGCAGATAATGAGTTAATTATATCTGAGCAAGGATCTTTTTTGACATCCGTATTTGAAGTGTGGAATTTATTGATCTCAAATTTGAAACTAATTCCGTTTTGCTTCCATTAGTTAATTTTTAGAACCATTAATTTTCACAGATGGCTCGCTTACTAGCCAGAACTAACGTAAAATGTGGTGTTATTTAATGAATTAGTCGAGCAATAGCAGTATTAGTAGTGTTATTTTAGTAAGGTTTCGACGATGAAAGAATCCTGAAAATGATAAAAAGAAATAAAAGCAGTATGAACAAAGATATTTAACAATAATCTTATTGAAAAGAATTAGTTTCAAATACTTGATTTCATATTTGTAGCTAATAATTGAATAAATTATCCAAGTCTTTAAAAATGGCACTTTGGCTAACATGAACTTAAGCTGAAGCCTTGTGCATTAAAGCGATGGTGGTCTCTATAGTGTTTTTTGTAAATTATTGATTTATTATATTTTGTACAAATTTTAAAAATTCCAATTAAAAATATTTAAATGCTTCATGTGTTCTAATCTTTAATGTTTTTCACTCAATTTTTCATTATTATAACTTGCAGTTTAGTTCAAAATGCACTTTATAATTTTATAATTTCGTTTAAAAGTTAATTTTCAGGCAATTTTTTATGCGTGTTTATTGAATTTTTATAAATTTTTTTTTCTACACTGAAATTAATTTTTAATTATCTGAAGTTGAAATCTAATATGGATACCCGTATTTATTTTAGTGAAGTAATAACAGAAATCTTAATTATAAATTGTATACAATTTCCCTAAATTAAGACTCGTGAAGCATTTCAAAGACGTATAAATGTAGAAAAACCGTCGTTTTGAGAAAGTCCTTTAAAATAAACTTACCCCTCTGAACCCATTAACTTTTAATTTTATTTAACACATTTGGGGATAAAATGTTAAAATGGAAATCGCATTTTTTGTTATTTTTAAAGTTCACCCACTTAATAAAATTATGCATTGTAACTGTTAACTGCGAAATATTTTCAATTTTGATTGTTTAATATTGTGAATGGCATTATTTACAATTTTGTGATAAAAATGCTTTCAATGTGTCTTACTCTTCTTGATCTTGCACGTCTCAAGATGTGCTAGAATGCTTAGTATTATTATTTCTCCTTGTAAGTTTAAAATTATGCTAATTATGACCTTCAATAATTCAGTTTAAATATCAGACTGTTCAATTCTAATCCAGCAATTTTCGAAACATTGTTTTTATGGCCTATGTAAATAAATACTCATAAAAATGTATTGCACATTTGTTGCATCCATTCCAAAATCTTTTTAGATCTGTATTTTGTCAGTTAATTTTTTAAGAAAAATCTTATCTTAATGTTTGATATCCTGAATCCGAAGTATTTTATCTTCCAAATTTCTATAAATATTTGTGTGGTTGTAGTAAAATTAACTTTATCGAATATAAAGCATTCATTCAGACCATCTTCTCTATAGTTTTACTATCAAAGGATGACTGACGGCTGAGCGCGCCAGTTAGTCAGGAATCTTCCAAAATTTAAACATTTGATAGCCATGCCTGATCACCATGGTGATCAAATATGCTCAAATAAAGAAAGAAAGAAAAGACTCTGTAAGAAAAAATATTTTATTTATGAATATAGGTATTTTATTTGTAAATAACTAATTATTTTGTAATTTTTGTAATGTATTTATTTGTAATCGTTCCGTTTATAAACTGGACTCCACAGAAAAATGTCGAATGGATGCGATGAATAGCAAAATTAGTCGGCGAATGAACTACTAAGTTCCTTCTCATTAACGCTATTGAAAATACTTAGTATTATGAATGATATGCCTTTCAAATATATAAAACTTGCAGAAAACTTCCCGTAAAATTTATAAATTGCTAAACTTTTTATGCTCAGAGAAATTTTCCTTTTAAAAAGTTCGAAAAAAAAAACCCCATTGGAATGTTTGTTTAGAAATTCATACTTTTATTGTAATTTGTATAAATTTACAGTTGATTTGATTTCTTTAACTGCTTGTAGTGTTGTCTTAGCTGAATTTTTTAAGCATTATTCTTGAATAAAATAGCAAAAACAGGTTTTCTGTTAATATTTTAACAATTATGTAGAATTCCTGTGTATGTACGAATATTTTATTTAATGTATATTTTGCTTAGTGTATATTTTACTTTCAATGTTGCAATGATCCTATAAACAGTGTTTGAGTCTCGGTATATCAATTTACAAATAAAGTGTTTCTTTATCTTTTTGAATCTGTTGAATCGTGTATCTATCTGAATTTTTATTATTCTGTAAGCTTCATAATTTATACAAGGATTTATAATTCAGAGAAGAGAATTTGCTGTAATTTTAAACCGCCTGATAAAAATTATTGATCATGACTAAAACAGGTGCGTTAAATTCGTTTACGAAAAATATTGAAATAGAACTAATATAAAAGAATGTTAAATGAATAATTATTAATTTCTAGTGTATACCTAAAATCATTTATTGGTTTTCCTATTAATTTGAGCACAATATCTCTAGGATTTATCACCCTGAGGTAGTAATAATACGTCGATATGAGAAATTATGTTCAAAACTTGCCATGCAAGGGAAATATATAAATAATTAAGGTAAAACGGAACAATTGTCAACCAAAGTATCCCAAGATTTATTTATGGCAAAGAATGCGATTCTAGTAGTGCAACAAGTTTTGAATTCATAATTTTAAACAAAAGAACTTTTGTATGTCGCAAAAAGTTTGTAAATATTTAGTACAAAGCCATATTTAGAATATTTAAAACACCAAACTAATCCAAAAGACGGGAGTTAAGATAGCATAAAAGTCAATAGCAAAGTCGCTAAAGCGAATGAAATTTTTGGAAATGTTTGAGATCATTGTTGATTGTTGCAGCAAGATGGCACTGATTATTACATGCTATTAAATCTGTTTTATGCTGCTAGAAGTTGTCAAACTAACATTAACCGCCACGACTCTCGTCTGAAACTCGAACAATCTATTTAATTAGATGACTCCTTCTCTATCTCTTGACTACAGTGGAGGAGGGGTCATCTGACTAGATAGTAGGTATGAATCGTGTTTGATCGCCGTATGAATTTTGATTCATATGGCGATCAACGTGTTAATAATGCATAGATCTAACACAAACTACCAGACTTCCTTTTCTAATTTTGGATTTAATCGTTTAACCCTCTGTGTAATTTTTTAAATCGTTGAGCCAAGCGAGTTATTTATATGCAAAGTTAATTGATATAATATGATCCAACACTATAAAAGTATTAAGTAAACACATTAGTCTGTGAAAATCACAGGATGCAGCATAAAATAGACTTTCTTCCAACCCACAGAAATCTCCGGATACGCAGTCAGAGGGTTAACTTTTAATTTCTGCATGCCACTTTTTATGAAATTCGCACCCTTTGCATAAAACGGTGCTTAAATCGGTTTTGAAGTAAACGTGATTTAACTATTAACATAAGATTTCATAAAATCAAACGAGATAAAATGCTTTATAGAACAATCCATTAAAGGAACCCTTGCGTATAAATTAATTATAACTCTTGTGTTTCATTGTATTTGTGCTCATTTGTTCCTCACTTGCTTCTTTCCCTTCAATGCGAGTCATAAAAATCGTCTAAGGTTGGAGTAGGTTTCTGCAGAATGGAACTAGTGTTTTTATCTTAATAACTGAAACCTTCATTTCACTGAAGAGAAAGACTAACCTGAAAGTGGCGGCCAGAACAAGTACCCTGTTTACTCTAGCCTCAGAAACTGAATTTTAAATTACTGTGATAAGAAAATGCTAGAATGTTGCTTAAAAAGAAGTGGCAAGGTACACGATCAGTTATGTCTCTAGCATCGTAAAACAGCCTAAGAAATGAAAAATCTTTTACTTCATTAGTGTAAGAAAAAAATCACTTCAAACGATTAGCCAGCTTGCAGACGACCGATTGTCGGCCAGTGAATTGCATATATTCCCACCTCCGAGAGAGGTGACGGTAGAAAGCCCTTTATCACTTTATTCGTGGGTGACGTAAATCACAGTCCTGCTGCGGCCAACCGTTGAGACTGTGATTAATGTTTCGAAATACTGAGCTTTGTATGCGGGAAACTGAGATCACAGTTCTTCTTTTTATACATTGTCTACAGCGAGCATAGCTACGGTTTGCCTTTCTTTCGAGCTTTTTTTTAATACCCGCGACGGCCCAGCCTACCCAAAAAGGGTGTAAGGCAAAAAAGGCCGCCGGGGAAGCAAAGAAACCCCCAAGGCGCGTCGGCCAACGACAGGACCCAGCCCCTGCACCAGCATTTATTGAGTCAAAGAGAAAAGTTTACAAACATTGCCCATAGTGGCAGTAAAATATAAAAAGGGTGCTGGACACATAAAGAATAAAAAGGGTGTCGGACACACAAACTGAATAAACGTAGTTACAAAAATAAAACACCAATACATACTATGCTCAAACAGGAGCAGAAATTAAATACAAAAGGTGCCGGACACAACACATAACGTCGTAATACAATTGATAAAAAGATACAAGCGATGAGGTCTCAAGCGACCAACTCATCGGTCGCCACGAAAATATACAATTAAAATGTTACAACAGATCAGCATAAAAATCTTGCAATACAAGCAATTAATAAATAAAATTATCATAAAACATCAATTACCATATATAAAAAGCAAATGTAAAACACACATAAAAGACAGACAATACACACACACACATCACACCAATCACAGCAAACACATACACACCAAGTCATATAAAAAAATTAAAAGAGAATTCCAAATAGGTCGTTTAAAAAGATCTAAACCTAAACCGGGAAACATCAGAGTGAGATCGACGACATCCGATTCGTTAAAAAGAGAACAGATAAAACAGTTAAAAAATAAAAAGTCAATTAAGAAACACAATCCCAAATACAGGCTCGAAGGAGATCCCAACACACCCCAATTACCTACAACCAACCCCTGGAGAGAACGGAGGAACGAAACTAACCTCGTAAAAGTTAAAAAACAACGACACATAAACCGACTAGGGCCAAAAAAGATTTAAATAGGTCTCTATTAAAATATTTTATGAGTTAAAAATAAGATCACAAAATCTAACAAAAACAGACAAGTTTAAAAAGTTTTAAAGGTTTGCAGAATCAGCGTGGGATGGGAGAGCAGTAGACAATATATAAAAACCATTAAAAACAGTAAAATATTGCAATAAAATATTCAACAACAATACACAATACCACACAGTATAAAGAGATGAGGAGCAAAGAGTACATTCAAAATAATGCCCGAAAATGAAACGAAGTATAAAAAGTATATAAAAAGTATAAGACATCATAAAATACCACCAAGTGACCGACACAGTTAAAATGCAATAAAACAGATCTTAAAGCAAGTGAAAGTCCACTTAAGTCAAGTAATTAAAATAGAGTTAAAAATATCAAATGTTAAAAATGTACAAAGGATCTAATTAAGTCAAAATATATAATTAACAAACAAAAGCGACCCAACAACGAATATCAGAAGAATCAAGACCACTGCGGAGTTAAATGTAACTGAGAATAGTGGAGTGGCCTTCACGCCTTGGGTGACCCTACCAGGAGTATACACTCCCGACGTACTTCACCCACTCCTCCCAGAAACACTCCCAATAAGGGAAAAACCCGCAGTGGTAAACTAAATGTGCATACAAATACAACAAGAGTCGCAAGACAACAAAAAGATCCAAAAAGCCATTACAAAACGGACAAACACCAAATAAAAGGAAAAAGATTTAAAAATCAACACAGCTTTAAAAGATCCAAAAAACTCAAAAAGGGAAAATTACACAGCTTGGGTCAACGAATCGCACACGTCCCCACTGATCCTGAAGGCTTCTTTAAGTTTATTAAGGGCCTGGGAATTATTGATGAGATTTTGGAACCAGGCCCTTTTATGGGCGTCTGCGGGTTTAACTAAATGAAATTTTTGGGTGAGCGAGCAGCTAAAGGTATAGTGATCTGCATCGCCCACCTGCCCACAGACGCACAAAGGGGAGTCTAGAATTTTAAAGCGACATAAATAAAAAGGAAATGGTCCGTGCCCACTTAAAAAAAAGATTAAAAACTTGCTGTGAATTAAAAACTTCGGGCTTACGTGTTCGAGATATTCCCTGACTCTGGCTCCGGAGGTAGAATTGTATTGCCTCCAATAGTCGTTCCATTCTTTGATCATAAGTTTATTGAGTATCCTTTTAACATAGGAACGGGGAGCCGGGATAATTGTGTCAACCCCCGTGGTGGTCGCAAGTTTTGCCTGTTGGTCGGCCAATTCGTTCCCCTGGATCCCTACGTGGGCTTTGACCCAGGAGAGGCCGACCAAATGTTTAATTTTTACAAGATCTTGTTTTATGTTATTTACAAAAGAAGATCTGGCGCTGGAACTTTTGATGGCGGTTATTGAGGAGAGGCTGTCAGTATGAATATTGATGGATACATTTTTGCTGGCAGCCCAGTTGGCCACACAATGGATGGCGGCCAACTCTGCTTGAAAAACGGAATTGTGACTTTTAAGTTTGTAAAGGTGATTTTCAATGTTATTATTTTCTTGGAGGATGCACACGGCGAATCCAGTCTCATCTTCGATCCTGGACCCGTCCGTGTACACCTCAAAATCTGCGTTGGAAATATTTTCGTTTAGGATAACAAATTTGCTGCTGGATGGAATATTTTTAATTGAGATATTATTGTCCAGTTGTATGTTGCCCAAGATGTCAGTATAAAGATTGGCGTGTCCAGCCCAGATCCGAAACTTGATAAATTCGGTTTTGGCGACCACGTGCAAGGGGGGGGGGATCCCAGTCAGGGTGTTTAGAACATTTTTTGATGTAGTTCTATAAGCCCGAGTAAATTTGAGTAGAAAGATTCGTTGTATCGAGTGGAGTCGATCAACTTGTTGTTTGGTGAGGGCCCCACCCCAGACACTAGCGCCATAGAGCAGGGCCTTTTCAATTACTGTAGAATACCAAAGCTTGATTAGATTTTTGTTGAGACTCCACTTAGTTTTGACAATACGGTTAAAATTACAAGTTAAAAACAATGCTTTATTGTGTAGCGATAAAATGTGGGGGGACCATGTGAACTTGTTGTCTAGAACTATCCCCAGAATTTTTAAATTGTCCGAAATTTTTATGGAGTAGCCATTTATTTTAAGAGTGGGTTTCCTGTTCAGGACAGTGTAGTTTCTTTTAGAAAACTTGTATGAACTGATGCTTCGAACAACCAACGCCTGGCACTTCTCTGCAGAAAGTTTCAGCTTGAGGTCGGATAGGTTGAGGGCGATTTGTTCGAGGGCTGAGTTGGTATTACTTTCAAGATCTCTAGCCCTCCTACCACTGACCACAAGTGCCAGATCGTCGGCAAAGGCTTGAGTATCAAAAGTAGTATTGTTATTGCATAAAATAGTATTAATATAAATATTCCAAATAACAAGTGCGATCACTGACCCCTGCGGGCAACCCTTAAAACAATGTCTAGTGGTTTCTCAAACGTCTTTAATATATAAAACAGTTCGATCACACAGGTAGTAAAAAATAAAACTCCTATAAAAACTAGGCAGGCCAATATCATTAAAAATTTTAAAAAGTACCGACCAGTTCATGTTGTCGAAGGCCGACTTAATGTCTAATGAGACGAGGTCGAGGTGATCAGTATTCATTTTAAATTTCATTGTCTCAACTAAAGTATTGATGGCTAGATCACAGCTCCTGCCCTCACGGAAGCCGTATTGATTGTCATGAATAATATTATGTTGATCCAGCCAGCCGTTTAATTTAATTAAAAACAGCCTCTCGACAACTTTGCCTAAGGTAGGTAACCTAATTCGTATACCACGCACAAATGTCTTAATATCTGTACACAGTTAAGCCCGCTACCGGTGTTCGCACAACTCCGATCGGCCCCGCAAAAGATATGTTAACCAAAACCAACTTCTGATATTCATTAACAGAAGTAGTTAGCGAATACTGTACTGAGCCTTCAGCATCTGCCTGCTTTGCATAAACATCCGTTTGTAAATTTTTTTTCTACACCTACATCTTTCTCAAAATATTTGCATGAAATATAATATCGAGTTCACAAATAGCAAAATAGCTTTCCGACTCGAATGGTTTAGATGTGTGTATTTAATTAAATATTAGCTGTCAGCATGTGTTTAAGTAAGATAAATATTTCTATCCTTTTTTTATCATCTTAAGTGTAAGTTTTAGCAATTTATGCTGTCAAGCATACACATAAAGTACTAAATAAACCAGCAAGGATTTAGTTGCAAGGAAAACTGCTGGGTAGAGTAAAATTTTTAAACATTTTTTTTTCAGAATATGCAGTCTAAATATAAATTGTGATGAAGAAAATGCTAGAATACTACTGTAAAATAAAAAGGGGTAAATCTTTTAAATCTGTTTACATTAATAGATGATTTCACCTCGCCGATATTTCTTTTAACATCTACAAACATCGAAAGTTCAGGTTGAGAAACGAATAAAATTCCATGCACTTATTCATTGTCTAATAATTCACACACATCCAAGTCTTGCCTAATCAGATATTGCAAAAGAAACTACACCTGTACAAAGTGAAAAAACATGAGGAAAGCGTGTAAACAAAACTGAGGATATGAGTAAAAGGTGCATGAATAAAATAATGCTATATATAAAAATTTAAAATGTTCACATAGTTTCATACAAGAGTTAGTTGTATGGGGCTGTCCATAAATGATGTCGCACTTTTTTTTCAATATTTTTGACCCCCCTCCCCCCCTTTGTCACAAAGTGTCACACTTCACCATACCCCCTCCCGCCCTTGTCACAAGTCACGCTATATTGCATAAACATATACTTGCAGTTCAGAAACAAAGTACTACGTTATAGATCATGTTTAAAATTTTACTTTTAATCTTTAACTATGTGTTTTAATGACATTTGTGAGCATAACAATAATAATGATTATATGTGTACTTATTTTGTATGAAATAAGATTAAGGTTTACTACAGAAAACATAATTAATATACAATAGTAATAAAATATTAATATCAAAGAGCAATTAGAAACAGTAGTATTTTGGAATTTGAAATATTTTGCTTTAAATCTTATCTTTACTTTATGAACACAAAATACTTTTAAGCAGATTGAATTTTTTTAAAAACTCCTCAATATTAGTTTTACTTAATGGAATTGCCATCTCATTTGATTTGTCACATTAATTTATATGAACATTTATAAAATTATATACATAATCATAAAATAGAAATTACTCGGAATCACTTACTACTACGACTCTTCCTCCCATGAAGAAGATATGTGCTCGTTGATCGAGTACACGGGCATTTTGACATCGCTCTCATCCTCGGGGATAGTAAGCCCTCTCATGTCATTTCCAGTGATTTTATGTACTCCAATTATGTGTTTCGTCAACATGACATTAGATGCAAAATAGAAACCCCAATGCTTGCAAACACGAGTAGGAAGTACACTTTGCAGTGAAGGACAGTAGAGATCACATGGCAACACTTTGTAACTACTACCCACTGATCGTGGAAGAAGTTCATCTGCTTTCAAAATTTATGCAGCAAAGAGTGATGGAAATTTATAATTTTCCGAGTCAGCTCGATTTATTGGTGCTTTAAGAA
Source organism: Araneus ventricosus (assembly GCA_013235015.1). NCBI lineage: Eukaryota > Metazoa > Arthropoda > Arachnida > Araneae > Araneidae > Araneus > Araneus ventricosus. The sequence continues at coordinate 22,510 of BGPR01010008.1, forward strand.
CTTTTCATGTTGTCTTGCTCTATACAAAAGATAAGATCAACTTGTTTGTGCCACTACCAGTTATACCACTCACCCAGGTGGGGCGACGTAACTTTTGTTGGACATTTCAAGGGTGTGACAGGGGAAGGTTTTCTTCTAATGGTGAAGAATTTCTGTTGCTACCATATTCTCAGAACCTACCCTGAAGGCTTTTTTCGAAAAGAAAGAAATATAAGTGAAAAAAATCACATGAAAGTTGTTTTAGCCCCGATTAAAAAATACCCACAAATTCTGGTAATTTCAAAATTTAATCTGCTGATTTTAAATGTTTTTATATTAACCAAAATGTGCGATGTCACATTTCTTGTTACCCCCTCCCCCTTTGTCACAAACTGTCACAATTTCACGAACCCCCTCCCCCCTCCAAGCGTGACATCATTTATGGACGGTCCCTATATAATTATTTTGAAATGAAATTATATGATTTTGTATACGTTTGAAATTTACACCTGTCTGTAGAAATATGTGTGGGTGTCGGGATAGCCGATTAAGCAAAACTTCTTTCCTTTAAAATATTTAATGATGATTTGGAATAACAGTTAAATGACTAGTAAAGATGAAATGATTAACTATGTACATAAGATCAACACAAGGCAATTATGGCTACAGGGTTAACATATCTTCTCGTCGTTAAGATCATCTGTTGGAGTAAGCGTCATTTTCAACATCGCGTCTCGATGTCAGAGCGTCTACTGACGAGTTCTGGTCAGATCCGCTAGAGGCGCCACTCATTTGGCGGGAATGAAGAGAGTTGTTAGTCTGGCACCACAATCTCGGCCTTCCTGGAAAGGCTGGTCCTCCAGACGACACTGCAATTATACAAACAAAACAGAAAGAAAAAGAAACACAGCAGAAATCGAAGATTACAAAGTTCTGAAAAAAAAGAAAAAAGTTCATGATATTAGAGTTCCGACATCGTGTTCCAGGGTTTCAAGTATTCAGCACATGTTGTCGTAAAATTGGGTCCTTCGTGGTTTCCCTCTTTAATAACGTCGTAAGTATTTCCTCCTTTTGCTCTAGTGATACTGTAGGGTTCAAAATACTTCGGCTTAAGTTTCAGGTTTGGTCCAAACTGAGTTCTTTTGATGGCAACAAGATCTCCAACTCTGTAAGGTTTTGGTTCTCGTCTTCTTAAATTGTACGTTTTCCGGTTTTCTTCTTGAATCTTGAAGATTTGCTGCTTCGCATGCTTTCTCAGTTCTTCTCTTTGAGCTTCAAAATTGGCTTGGAATTCAGCTTCGACCATTTCTTTGAGCTTATCTAAGCCTCCAGTATTCATCTTGGTACCAAAAAGCAATTCGAAAGGTGTGGTGTCGATACTTCGTTGATAGGTGGAATTTATCGTTTGCTGTAGTTTATTTGTGAACTTATAACACTTGTTTGGATTTTCCAGGGATGATGTTGAAAGAACTGATATGATGGTCTTGTTGATACGCTCAATCTGTCCATTGGCTCTTGGCAGGCCGGTCGTAATTGCATGATGTTTTATTTCTTCTTTGGGACAATAATCGGCAAAATCACCAGAGGTAAAAGCTGTACCTCTATCAGAGATTATTTGGAAAGGGCTTCCAAACACAGCTTTTTGAATTTCCAACTTTGCTATCACTTCAGCTGATGTTGTGCTTTTTGTAGGATAAATCCATACAAATTTAGTAAATGCGTCGATGATTGCCAAAACATATTTATAACTTTTATTCGCACTCTCCAAAGGTCCCATATGATCGATGTGATACGTGTGCAACGGCGTAACTTCTTTTTGTAACGGGTGCAGAAGACCCTCTTTCTTTACTCTTTTCTGATTTATTAGGATACAATTGAAGCAGTTGAATATTATCTTTTCTACTTTTTGTCTAAGTTTGGGGATGTAATAATAGTCTTGAATGTGTTTCTCGGTGTATTTAACTCCAGTATGTCCTCTTTCATGTGCATTTCTTATAATTTCGGTTTGCATACTGTCAGGCACAACTACTAATTCTTTACCCTCAACAAATTTATAAAAAATTCCGTTTCGATCGCAATAGTCTTCGTAAGCAGAAATTCTTAATAATTCTTTTATTGCTTTTACTTCATTATCATTATCTTGAGCTGATTTTAATCTCGGTAAGATGTTATCAAATGAGATACAGAATATGTTTATGGCAGATCTACTTAGGGCATCAACATGAGTCATCCGTGTACCGGAACGATGCTCAATGACGTAATCGAATTCTTCCAGCAATAAAGCCCAACGTGCAACGCGAGTAACCAAGTCTTTTTTTGCATAGTTTTTTCGAGCGCGGAACAGTCTGTTACAATTTTGAAAGGAATTCCTAATAGGTAAACACGCAATTTCTTTACTGCCTCTATCACAGTAAGAGCCTCAAGTTCATAACTAGAATATTTCTTCTCGGCGTCTGTTGTTTTCTTACTCATGTAATAGGTGGGGTGGAAATTTTTATCATCAGGGGATTTCTGCATTAAAATAGCTCCGTATCCCTTTAAGCTAGCGTCAGTGTGCAATTCAATTTCGTAATTAGGGTTATAAATTCTTAATGCAGGTTTTTCAGCTAGCATTAATTTTAACCGATTAAATGAGATTCTTTCCTCTTCGCCAAATTTAAACTTTCGGTCTTTCTTCAAGAGATCACTTAATGGTCTGGCAATAGTGGAGTATTTTGGGATAAACTTTCGAAAATATCCGGTGAGTCCCAAAAAACTATGAATTTGTTTTAGATTAGCTGATTCCGGAATATTAAGGACAGCTTTAGTTTTTAGAGTAGATGGGAAGATTTTACCGTCTTCAATAACATGGCCCAAGAATTCAATGCGCTTCTTCAAAAAATGAGATTTGTTAAAGTTTATCTCTAGTCCATATTCACTAGCAATGCTTAGAACACGTTCGACTCGTTCAGTTCCTTCTTCAAATGAGGAAGATAAAATGATGATGTCATCCAAGTACGGGAGAACAATACCATCATTAATTAAAGGTCGAAAAATGGTGTTAATGTACCTTTAAAACACGGCTGGAGAATTGCATAATACAAAAGGGACTTTAAGGAATTGATATTGGCCTTCATGGGTGACGAAAGAGGTATATTTTCTATCTTTGTTTACATCAACATGGAAGAATGCATTCTTAAGATCGATAGTACTGAAGACGCGTGATCCTTGCAATCTGTCTAAAATATCCTCGATTAATGGGAGGGGAAATCTATCCTTTACAACGACTTTATTTAATCTCCTACAATCGATGCAAACTCGAGGGGTTCCATTTTCCTTTCGGACGATTACCACTGGACTACTGTATTCTGAAGAACATGGTTCTACAATCCTTTGTTCTAACCATTCGACTACTTGAGTTTGGACAATTTTTTTCTCTGAAAAAGGTAATCTATGAGGCTGATGGGAAATAGGTTCATTACTTTTTACCAAAATGTTCAATTCAACATCTGTTGGTTTACTTTTGTGCGGTTCGTAATTTAAAATTGATTCTTGTACTTATTTTTAAAAATATTTGGAACATCAGGTCTAATGTTTAGTTCAACTTTGTTAGGGGTTACATTAATTGGTAGGACGGATAATGAGTCAACTTCCTCTATACGCTGAAATTTTTCTTTAATCACAATTCCATTTTCATTAACTACCGTCTCACCTTCCATCAATACATTCATACCAACAATCACATCATAAGACATAACATTATTTTCTACAACACATATATCTGCATTACACTTGAAATCATCAATTTTAATGTTACCCTTAAAATAACCTAATGTGTTTACTTTGCATTTACTAAATCCACTTAAAGAGAGATTCAATGGGTACAATTTACACATATTTAATTTATCAAACACTGATTTACGAAGCAATGTCGCTTGACTTCCAGTATCGATAAGTGAATTAACGCTTATATCTTCAATTGTTACTTTATTGTCAAGCCTTGGTTTGAATTTAACGTCCAAGGTGGCTACTTCTGGTTTAGGATTCGCTTTATCACATTCTGAAGCTTTATGTCCGAAGGCTCCACATCCAAAGCATTTAAATCCTTTATCCTTATGTACACAGAATCGTGAGATATGATTTGGGTCACCACAGTTAAAACAAAATTTACTCTTGCGACTTTCAAAATTATTATATTTCATTCTTTCAAACCCACCACTTGATTTTACTTTATTTGCACTTTCGTTTTTAGAGTTGAATCTATCATCATGCTCTTGTTTCGGTTTTAATTTATCAAAAGAAATAAATCTAGGATTGGAATCATATCTTGCTTTGGTTTTATCGAAAGTGCCTTTACTTTTCGCGTAATCACTCTTTATTACATCATAAACCTTAAGTTTTTCTTTAAATTCAAATAAATTCTGACATCCGTACAAAATTGTTTTGTTTTCTTCCCTATCATTGATACCTTTAATCACATAATGCATTAAAGCGACATCTTCAATTTTCCCAGAACTGCATAATTCTTTCATTTTTAAAAAGTATTCTGGAGCAGATTCAGATTCCCTCATTTTTCTTTTACTCAAGAGTTCATGCAAGTGAACTGAATTTATCTCAAAAGAAAATTCATCGATCAACGCTTGTTTCAATTTTTTTAAATTTTGAAATGGTACTTTCGATATCAGAATAATTTATACCAGTATTCTGAGCGACAGAGCTTCTATACTTATCAACAAATTGCATATCATAAATCTTATTTGCATCACACAGCACTTCACACTGCATGGAAGAATCTCTTATTTAAACTTTCACCTTCGAACGAGTCGCTTTTTTATTTTCTTTTTCGAAATCATTCGACGTTTCTTCGTCAATGTCTGACTCATCAATATCTGCCCGCGAAGTTTCAGCTAACGCTTCAAGGTTACACAAGAAAGAAAGAATTCTTTTTGATACTTCCGGCTTTGAGCCATCAAATGAAATATTTAAAATATTACATATCGTAATGAGTTCGTTCAGCGAAAATGATTATCCACACTTTCTAATTTTTTTGAAATTCGTCACTGTCAACTTGAAAATCGAAACCAATAAATTCTCGTATTCTCTTTCGATTTGATCTATCGCCAAGAGAACCGAAAAGGAATTTATGCAAAATCTTTATTTTTCTGTTTTACAATTCTTCAATGCAGTGCTAATTTCTTGAATATCATTTAAAGTAGTCATTTTAACAAAATGAATGCTACTTACCCCTTTAATAAGAAACGATATAATCCGGTTTCGTAAATAATCAACTTAACGTCCACTTTCACAGGTTTTTTTATCCACAGAGCCGTAAAGTTTTTTTTACAAAATTTCAGTTCTACAGTTATCAGTTCAGTTCATTTATATCAATCGTCAAATATTATTGCGTTTATCCCACTTCTGAATTGTGGGTGTCGGGATGGCCGATTAAACAAAACTTCTTCCCTTTAAAATATTTAATGATGATTTGGAATAACAGTTAAATGACTAGTAAAGATGAAGTGATTAACTATGTACATAAGATCAACACAAAGCAATTATGGCTGCAGGGTTAACATATCTTCTCGTCGTTAAGATCGTCTGTTGGAGTAAGCGTCATTTCCACCATCGCGTCTCGATGTCAGAGTGTCTACTGACGAGTTCTGGTCGGATCCGCTAGAGGCGTCCCTCATTTGGCAAGAATGAAGAGAATTGTTAATCTGGCACCACATATGTATATAAGAAATGTCTGTAAACCTAGGGTTAAACAATTGGATTGAATCTCAACAAAGCAAAAACACCCAGAATCTACCACAAGACGCAACAAGGTTATTTTCCGACATAACGTTCCCCTATATAATGCAAGATTGTTGGATAATTTTCAACATCAAGCAGGACTGACCACTCAACTTTGTACCTAATCCAGATCCAGTGTTGTTTATGTTCTATAAGAAATGTTGATTCATGCTCGGCTGTCATCTCAAACAGCTTTATCATCATCATCATGCGCGGCTGTGTAATCGAGATATGTGAAATTGTTCTTTATGTTTATTTATGCCTCAATACATATTTAACCAAGAGAAAAAATGCTTTCTATTATTTATATATAAGATCCACACCATCAAAGTGGTAGCAGGACGCGGTGGTTGAATAAACAACATCAGCAAAATTTCATCGGAATAATTCCGTTAGGCCTAACAGCCGAACGTGATATGGAGACTTGGAGATATGGAACTTTGCTAGAATATAGTCGCTTAAAGACTCGAATTACGGAATATGGAGTATGAAGATAGAAGCTCTCTTGGATGCCAAAGATTTATTCGAAGATGTGATGGAGAATGACGAACCTAAAATAAAGGAAAATGACCCAGAAAGCATCCGGGAACACAAAACCTGGTCGAAAAAGAATGAAGAAGCTATGGGAATCCTTGTTCTTAGCCTGACAGCGGAACAAGCGATTATTTACAAAGGCATGAAGAAAGCTAAAGATATTTGGAATGAAATCAAATTACGATTCGAAGGCGCTGTAGAAGACAGGAAAATAAATCTAATGTTAGATCTAACCCAGATAGCACGTACATGTGCAGCAAGTTTGATTTTTACTTGATATTACCTTGTCATGACAAATTTGACGCGTCGAGCTTGAAGCAAACTTCTGGCAAACTAACAATGCAGAATTGCCATCCTCGCTCGCAAAACGTGTTTGCCACAAGTTCGCCGCGACAACTAGCGCCACCCCTCCTTGCAATGCAAGCTTGCTGTGAGTTTGCAAAACAAACTTGATGCAAAGATGATAGCACAAAAGAGATAATAATCTTTGTCTCTGTTTTAAAAAACATCCGATTTTAATAGCATCTCCTAGACCGTCCTTCTTTTAATTAATTCAATAAATCAATGATAATTTATGAAAAAACTAACTTTTTTATAAAAAAAAAATTTTGAAACATTTTCCAGCTTTTTACTAAATATAGAACTCGCACTTTAAAAAAAACTATATCGCCTTTTTCTTAATGTTGAAATTTTAACGTTCATAAACAAAATTAAACCTAAAAAACAGTCAATGTTTGTTGAAAAATAATAACTTACATTTTATCCCATTTTAAAAGTAATTACTTTTGAAACCTAATTTCATAATTTATTCTACTAGCAAAACGTAGTTATTAGCGAAAATCGCTCTCTCTCTGATTTCAAATAATGTTCTCAACACAAAATTTAAAAAATTAATGAAATCAAGAAAAAAAAAGAGTTTAAAATAAATCGTATGCGCAATCTATTACCACAATCTATCGTCTCCTATCGCAGTGTAGCTGGCTGAGTGGTTTACAGCGTCATGCTACCAAGCGCCAGGTCGCGAGTTCCAATCCGAGGTTTTTTTCGTACTCTGTTTTTGCTTTCTGTTTGCAAGGCAATTTTGCTGCAAACTAAAATTGCTATCTGGGAACAAGCTTAAAAAAATCACAGAGCGAAAGCATTGATGAATACCTAACAAGAGTTCATGTACTATGCCGACAAATGAATGAATTGGGTAAAACTGTTACTGAAAGAGAACTTGTTCGGTATATTATTGAGGGTTTGCCAGATACTTTTGAGTGTATTGCATGGCCTCTTTCAACTAATAGAGCCATACCATTAGTTGACTTCAGACAAACCCTATTGAATTTTGAGAAGAAAAATGCTGAGAGGAGAAATGAAGAATTCAAGGCATATAAGACTGGTGACAGACATAAAGCCAAGTCATGTTATGTATGCAATAAACCAGGACATTTGCAAAAGGATTGCTGGTTTAGAATAAACCAAAATGGTAAAAATTTCAGGATGAAGAAACACCCTGTAAGAAGTCGAGCGAATGGAAGAAACTATGATCACAGGAGCGAGCATGCAAAAATTTCCAAAGAGTCTGACAAAAAGGAATTTGCCTTCACTTTACATGAAGAAGACACAGATGCCTTAGCTGAATGGCATTTGGATTCTGCTTGTACATCCCACATGACACCAAATGAAACTTGGCTGGTGAACAAGAAAGTTGAAAATAAAATTATCAGTGTTGTTGAGGAAGGAAGAAATATTGAGTCGGTATGTCGAGGTGAACTGAAAACAATTACAATGGATGAAGCTTCAAAGATTGTCAAGTTAAAGAATGTTTTGTGTGTTCCAAAGCTAAAATGTAATTTGTTATCAGTCCAAAGTATAGTAAAAAGTGGAAATGAAGTTGTATTATATAAATGAGAAGGGGGCATTCATATATAGTGAAGATGGCGAATTAATTTGTACAGGAAAACTGAAAGAAAATATGTTCATTGTAAATTTGACTCCAAGAAAAAATGATTCAGAAGATGAAGCTTGTTTTCAAACCAATGCAAATACATATGAAATTTAGCACAGAACATTAGGCCCTGTTAATTTTGAATATTTAAAAGCAATCAAGCAGATGATTAGCGGCTTGGAGAAGTTAGAAGGGAAAATTGAAATCTGCGATTCTTGTATTAAAGGAAAAAAGACTCGACGCCACATGAAGATTCATATTCAGAAACTACAAAAGACCCATTAGAACTCTTACGCATTGATTTATGGGACCAATGAAAATAACATCATTAGGTGGAAATAAATATATTTTGACAGTGGTGGATCTGTTTACAAGGAGATATTTTGTTGCGTTTATAAAAACCAAAGATAAAGTTGCAGGTGTACTACAAAAATTAATAAACAAGAGAGAAAATGAGCTGAACTCAACAGTACAAAGAATAAGGAGCTACAATGGATCAGAGTTCATCAATGGCATTATGAAACAATATTTTGAAAATAAAGGAATAAAACATGAAAGAACTGTCTGCTACTCGCCAAGAAGTAATGGAACAGCTGGAAGAGCCAACAGGACTTTATTAGACAAAGCAAGAACTTTCCTGATAGATAGTGAACTTCCACTCGAATTTTGGGCTGAAGCTGTTTCAACAGCAAAATGCATGCACAACATAACACCAACCAAAAGTAAAGACAAGACACCAATGAAGCTGTGGAATGGGAGGAAACCCTCTGTACGACACTTAAAACCATTTGGTTGTATTACATTTTACAAAGTGTTTAAAAACATAAATTGCAACCAAAATCAAAGAAAGAAGTGAAGGAGTGTTTGCTGGCTACTCTAGAAACAGAAAGGCTTATATAATATATGGCATTGAAGAAAAGCAAATACATGAAACATCTTATGTGCCATTTGATGAAACAAGAAATGGGTATGTACAAAAAGAATTGCCAAAGAAAACAGAGAATTGCATGCAGATAGAGTACATTTGGAGTAACCCTGAAAATGAGCAAACAGATGAACCTACAAATAAAGAGCCTGTCATTCAAGAACAAATAGACAGTACAGTTTCTACTGAAATTAATGTAATCTAACAACTGATGACGAGGAAGATGGTAACTAAAATATTTCAAATAGACCTGTCAGAAATAGAAGATTGCCTTCAAGGTATGAAGATTATGAAGTATATGCTGTCAGTGATGCTACTCTAGAAACATATGAAGATGCAGCTGTTTCACAAGAAAAAGATAAATGGAAAGATGCAATGGATAAAGAAATCAACTCGTTTGAAATGCACAATGTATGGTAAGAGGTCGAGAGACCCCAAAACAAGAAAGTCATCAAAAGTCGTTGGGTATACAGGATAAAAGAATTGGATGGTGAAAAGCTTTGTAAGGCTAGGTTAGTTGCAGTTGGATGTGGATAAAGACAAGGCATAGATTTTGAAGAAAGTTTTAGTCCAGTCATGAAATGGGACTCACTAAGAATCCTTCCGAAAGTTGCAGCAATGAAAAAATCAGTTGTAAAATTCTTTGATGTTAAAACTGCTTACTTAAATGGAACCCTCAATGAAGAATTGTATATGAAGCCACCAAAAGGATATAAGGAAGCAACAAAGTATTCAAAATTAATAAAAGCAACTATGGCTTGCCACAATCTGGAAGATATTGGTACAACAAGTTCAGTGAAATTCTAGCACAAGCAGGATTAAAAAAATGAAAATCTGATGTTTCAGTATACACCAAAAAGGCAGGCAAAGAATTTATGCACATTGGAATATAAGTGGATGATTTTGTAGTTTTTTCCAGTTCAGCAGAGATGATAAACCAAGTCATTGGGAGTGCGAAGAAAGAAATAGAGGTTAAAGAAACAACAGAGTCAAACATATTTTTAGGAGTAGAAATCAAGAAAACGGAAGAAAATATTACCTTATCCCAAAGAAATTATGTGAAGAAAATTTTCGAAAAATTCAATATGATTGACTGCAACCCAATGAAAACACCTGGCATTATAGAAGACACAAGTTTAGATAATTATGATGATTTTTCATCAAAAACCTACCAAGAAGTTATTGGATCCCTAATGTAACTTGCAACCATTACTCGATCTGATATTTCATACATTGTAGGAAAATCATCACAATACAACAGAGATCCATTGGGCAGCTGTTAAATGCATCCTTAGATATTTAAGAGGGACTTCAGACTATTGCCCAAGATTCAACTCGACACCTGGCAAATTGAAAGCCTGTACAGATGCAAGTTGGAGCACTACAGCAGATGCAAAATCTTGCAGTGGATATTTTCTCAAACTTGGAGAAAATGTTGTTGACTGGAGGAGCAGCAAACAAAAACTTGTGGCATTGTCAACAATGGAATCAGAATTGATTGTAGCATGTGATTTACTAGAACTAAATGAAAATCATCTTATAGAAACACCAACTCCTGTTGTATAGCATCTGAGATTCAGTGGTGCAAATGAAATTCCAATGAGTGCCTTTTCATATTATTTATTATGAGTAAATGATAAATATAAGAAGATATGACATTATAAGTTATTTACACTATTTACAAGATTATAGTAAAACTTCCCGGCACTTTCCATTTAAGCCATTCCTTCCGTTTCCATGCCTGCCACGCAATCTAACTCTAATGGCGGAGGAAGCCGTTGCCACAAGATGCACAAAAGCGCCATCTGGGAAGAATCCCTAACACTCCCCACCTGAACTTACATAAGTTCACTTACCTTATTCCAATAAAAAAACATATACATGAAGAAATACAAAGAATATCAAATACAAAAATCAAACATTTCGATACAAAATTTTCTTGCAATAAAGAAAACATTCAATGATTTAGATTTCAAATATATAAACATAAATATTATGTGATGTATACCACAGAAAGAAATTAATAATTTGCATTTCAATTAAACTTGAATAATTAAGGATTAATTTCAAGATTACTAACAAGTTGTACTGAGCGTTTTATATTCCCTTTAGGAGTTTTGATCAGAAGAGAACGAACTTTTCCGTCTCGTCCAGGACATAGTTCCAAAATCCTTCCCATCATCCACATATTTCTAGGATAACGCTCATCATTTATCAAAACAATATCATTTACCTTAAATGAAATAATCTTACCTGGCTGTGTAGAGATATAAGCAGATCGCAAATTAAGTAAATATTCTTTCCTCCACCTATTCCAGAAATGATTCATAAGTGTTTGTTGGTATTTAAACCTTTTCTCCAAAGAATTTCTATTTATGCTTAACTCCTCGATTTTAGGTTGTACAACAGGCAAAGACATTAATCTTTTCCCAACTAGAAAATGAGAAGGAGTGAGTGGAGAAGGTTCATTGTACAGATACGTAATAGGTCTAGAATTAATAATAGCTTCGATTTCTGAGAATACAGTTTCCAATTCCTTAATAGAAAGAGATGATTTACCAATAATTTTCTTTAAGCAAGTTTTAATCGTGCGTATCTGTCTTTCCCAGAAACCTCCCCACCATGGACTCCGTTCAACAATAAATTTCCAAACAACTCCTTTGGAAGCAAACACTTTTTTAACCTCAGGATTATTAATATATTTCCACCATTTTCTCAATTCACTATTCGCTTTTTTAAAAGTCTTTGCATTATCAGAATATAATACAGAACATAAACCTCTACGAGAAATGAATCGTCTAAAAGCTAATAAAAAGGAATCAGTACTCATATTAGGAACTAATTCTAAATGAACAGCTCTTATAACAGCACATGTAAATATTATTAAATAGCATTTAGTATTAGAATCATTGACATAAAATGGTCCAGCAAAGTCCACACCGGATACATCAAAAGGAGAATGTTCTTGAATTCTGTCAGGAGGTAGAGGAGCTACCACCTGAGTTCCAGTTTTTACCTTATAACGTCTGCATATAATACAGTCATTGAGTACATGTTTAACAAATTGTCTACCTTTGATAATCCAGAATTGTTCTCGCAACTGCGTTAGTGTACCATCAACACCTAAATGACACATTTTTACATGAGCATCCAATATGAGTAATTTCACAAATTTATCTTTTGTTGGAAGAAGCCAAGGATGTTTGGCCCTCACTTCCTCATTAGAGAACTCTAAACGACCCTTTAACTGTAGTAATTGGTTATCATCAAGTTCGGGATTCAAATTATATATAGATGAATCTTTAGAGATAATACCCTTGGAGAGAAGTTGCTTAAGTTCACGTCCAAAATGTTTCAGTTGAGTAGCCTTGATCCAAGAATACAAGGCTTCCTGAAGTTCCGAAGCACAAAGAGGTCCACTTAATTTTAAGTGACCAGGTTTGGCATTGTGAACAAACCTTCTAACCCAAGCTGTAACACGTAAAAGTTTACCAAGGTTGCTGTATTTATCAATGTCAATACAGCCAGAAATACAGTTATCATCATTGGTAGTAGTTACCATTGTATTAACTATGGCAGTGCGCCGTCGCTCCGATGCAATTACCTCTTCACCACACATTCCATCAGGGGGATTTGGCAAACATTGCACAGGCCATGACTGTACCGGCTGAGACAACCAGGCTGGTCCCATCCACCAGAGAGAACTCGTCAGGAATTTTCTCGTTGATTCTCCTCTTGTAGTAAAGTCGGCAGGATTTTCGGAGCCACTACAGTGGTTCCAACAGTTTGGAGGAGTTAGTAACTGCACCTGAGCCACTCTATTGGAAACAAAGGGTTTCCAAATTTTCGATGATCCTTTCAGCCAATGGAGGACTATTTTAGAGTCACTCCATAAAAATATTTCCTTAGTCAAAGATGGAAAAGTGTTCAGTAAGTATTTTGCTAAGCGAGCAGCGATGAGTGCTGCCATCAGCTCCAATCTTGCTAGGGTCAAGGTCTTTAAAGGAGCAACCTTACTTTTAGAAATAATAAAGCTCACTTTAACTCTTCCTTCTGTGATGTATCGAAAGTACGCCACAGCCCCATAAGCCTTAGGACTGGCGTCACAGAAGACGTGAAGTGAAATTTCACTCATTCCTGCATTTGAGAACAGTTTACGATCAATCTGCAAATTATCGATATGAGCAAGCTCTGAACACCAAGTTCTCCATTTTTCCTCTAAACCACTTGGTAACTGTTCATCCCATTTAAGGCCCTTTTCCCATAATTCTTGCATAAGGATCTTAACCGTGATTACAAATGGACTAATTAGTCCGCAAGGATCGAAAATCTGAGATATTATTCTCAGTACATGTCGCTTGGTAGTTCCATTGGCGATTCCAGATTCCAAGGAATTCCTAACATCTCTTAAATTTAACTTGATTTTATCCTCAATTGGATCCCAATTTAATCCCAAGAAACCTGATCCTTGTCCATGATCGGTATTTTCCTCATACCCATTTTCACACCAAAGTTTATTTAGTTCGGAACAGTTAGTCCTTAATTTCCTCAAATTAAATCCAGCGGAGCGTAATATTTCTATAGCCGATGAAGTTAACTGATAAGCATCCTGAGCGGTTTCTGCCCCATAATACAAGTCGTCAACGTATAAGGAATTTAACATTTCGTAACATTTGGGATAATCATCCTTAAATTTCTTTATATGAAATTTTAAAACACAAGCCAAAGCAAAGGGAGAGGTAGTTAACCCAAAGGGAAGACGATTAAGTTGAAATGTTTGTGTTGAATTAACTGTATCATTCGGAAACCACAAAAATTTTAAATACTTTCTATCTTCCTCTGCAATCTCTATCATAAGAAATGCTTTTTCTAAATCTCCACAAAACGCAACTTGATTCTCCCGAAATTTAAGTATCGCATCCAATATATTTACATAAAGATTAACCCCGTTTCAAGCGAATCATTCAAAGATTTTTTATCTTCATTTGCCTTACTACTACAATCATACACAATTCGAACTTGAGACGTAATTTTATCATCGCGGATTACCGCTCTGTGAGGCATATAATATCCCGATTTTATATCCTCATTTACACATTTCCCCACAATATTACTTTCTAATTGATCCTTAACAATTTGTTTATACTGGTCTGAAATTTCGGGATTTTTATTTAATTTATTGCATAAAGAATTAAAACGCTTTTTCGCAACTTCATAATTAGAATCCATTCCAACTGGGGGTCCCATATTTTCCTTCCACATTAATTTACAAACATACCGCTGTCCGTTAAATTCTAAATTATTTTCAAAGTTCCTTATCAATTGATCATCCCTCTCAGAAAGACCTCGTGTTTCATTAGGGAATTCCTCTATTTCCCAAAATTTACTTAAATCAAATAAAATAGAAGATGAATCCATTACTAAACATACATTCTGACAGCTCTCATCAGAATTATTTCCTTTTCCTACCCCACCTAACAGCCAGCCGAAGCAAGAATTAATTAACCAGATGTTATCAGTTACTCTTATTTTTTCATCATAAACAATATCCCAAAATGAATCACCGCCAACAAGAATATCGACTGGAATCTTATTTTCGAATGAGTCAGCAAGTTGAATATTTTTCTCTTTTAACTTGCGCAACGTAGAAAGATCTGGATTATTCAAGGACAAATTTGATATAATTTCTATTACCAGAGCTTCGAGCTTATAAACCTTTGAACTGTCATGCCGACTCTGTAACTGCAAACATACTACAGGATACCGTTTTTTATGAGCTGTGGTTTGACCAAAAGAATATATAGCTAGTTCTTCGAAACGTATTATTTTTAGATTCAATGCTTTAACTAATTTCGCCGAGATAAAACTTTTGTGAGAAGCGCTGTCCAAGATGGCGTTCGTTAAAGCAGATCTTTTATCCGAACATGCATAAATCGAACACGTTTGTAAAAATGCTTTATTTTTCGCACTAACATTATTATGAGATACTGAAATATTATCTACATTTTTATTTGATACCAAGGAAGAATTATTCGAATTACTTTCGCTTTCAGTTTGCCTGTCAGAAGCGTTTATCGCAGAGTTAATGGGTTTAATATTTTTTCTACAGACTGATTCATGGTGAAATTTAGAAAAACATCTTTTGCAAACAACACCTGATTTACAGGATCTACTCATATGGTTTTTTTTAAAACAATTCCAGCACCTTCGTTCAACCTTAAGTTTATTTATTTTTTGCTCAATATCCAAAACTTTGCAATTTACAGTATCGTGACAATTTGCGGAATCACAGAATATGCAAATACTTTTAACCTGCGTATGTAATGTCGCAGCGGTAGATACATTTTTAGGCTTTGAATAATTTCTTTGATAGGTTTGGAAGTTTTGACAATTTTGAGAAAAAGTGCGTTTAGTTTCGGAACTTTTAGGATTACTCATAACAGATTCACTAATTTCCCTCGATTCCACTTCATTCCTCAAAAAAGTCATTATTTCTGAAACTTCACAATTCTTATCTTTACTTCGCCCTCTGTGAAATTCCAAAACCAAATCTTGGGGTAATAATTTCAATAATAAGGGATTCAATAAATGACCATAGGAACCCTCCGTAACATTTAGAGCTCTTAAATTTCTTATGTTTACTTCTATTTCATCATACAATCTACGCAAACTTTTAACATGAGATGAATTTTTTACCGGTTCTAAATTTAGTAATTTGGACATATAAGAATTTATAATGAAATCTGTACGCCCATAACGCTGTTTTAAGAGTTCAAGACAAGAATCGTAGTTTTTCTCATTTAGTTCAAAACCAGCAACAACATTATACGCGGGGGGAGAAAGCAGCGACTTTAAATACTGAAATTTCTCTATTTTAGAAAGAGAATCGTTTGAACCAATTGCGCTGTCAAAACAGCCAAAGAATTCCATGAAATTGGAATCACCAGAAAATCGCGGAATTTCTAATTTCGGCAGTTTTAAAGCCGAAGCAGCATTTTCCGATATATTAGATTTGTTTAGGCTGGGATGGGATTCCTGAACAGTTTTTTCCGTAAATGTTTTCAGTTTACTTTTCAATTTTATTTTAGCACTCAAAATTTTATCATCATATTCCTCTGACCCTTTTAATTCAACTTTGAATTTTTCAGGATCAGTAATAAGGTCTTCGACCTCTGAATCATACTTTTTCAGAATTTCTTCCTTAGTTTCGATAAGTTCAAGCAACTCAGAAAGAGAGTTTAAATCCTCAGTCTCTTCACCTAAAGCTTGAACTCTTTTTACCAGTTTCGTAATGCTGCTACGAACACTGCTCCTTTTTTCAATTACTTTTGACATCTTATCCATGATTTTAAATATCAAAAGACCTTACCCTGCAAAGGTTAATCCAATATCCAGTTTCCCAGCCGATTTTGCACCATATAGCATACGAGATTCAGTGGTGCGTGTGAGAGGGTTAATAAGACCCAAACAAGATCTTAAACTCCCATTCGAAGAATATTTCTTTTAAAATCACCAAACTATGAACATTACAAAATGCCCTTACGTCTGAACTGGCATCTCACCGCTACATTGTAGCCAAAGGACTCTTTTTTAAAATTCCAGATTTGGGTGTTGCGCTGGACGAAGCTCGATAATCTAGAAAAAATCGATAATTCAAAACACTTCTGAATTCCTCTCGCGAAAATAATTTAGTTCTCTGCTGAGATCGAAAGAATATGTTATGATTAACTTACACGGACGGGTCAGGATCAATCAATAATGAAACTAGTTACAGTGTGCATTTTTTAGGAACAAAAGAATCATACAGGCCCATCTATTATTCACTGAACAGCTATAATTGTTTTTCAGGCCATCGAACAGCCAACCATATCAATTTGCGGCCAAGGTCTTGACCATAGCACAGGATTAATATATTTACAGTCAGTCAGTCATCTATAGAGGCCATCAAAAGCGAAATCCCGCTTCCAGTATGCAATAAAAAACTGAATATGCAGTTTGAACACCTTTTTTTGTAACCGATTGAAACGAAAAAGAATTTGGGCTGGGTCTATAATTAATGTCAGCAACGTCGCCACCAATTTTATTTATCTAAACCAAATGGTTTTAGGAAGTATAATTTTTTTACAAGTATGCGATTACACAGTTCCACAGACTATCAACGCCGACGCATTTGGCCCAAACTTTTGATACGGACCTACATTCCTTGAAGATTATACAACCAATGGCGCAAATGTTATCCATCTAACTATTCTTTGGTTATAGTGTTCTTGCTGACCGTGGACGGACAGACAAACTTCCTTGTAGACAGTTTTGTCCAAGAATTTGATAGAAACTTCCACAAATTATGTGTAAATCACAAACCAAATTTCATTCCAGAAGCTCTCTAATAGTTTAGTTATCGTGTTCACAGACATAATTTCAAAATTGTGTTTTCGGACTCAGGAGGTTTAAAACGTGGAGATTCGCCAAATCGAGTTCGAATTTTTGACGATTACAATACTTTCTCTTAGTATACTTCGTATACGAGAATATTAAAATATTCTTTTTTTACTTTCTCGTATACAAGAAAAGTGAAAGAATCGGATCTATGGTTATCAGGTGCAGAGAATTAGTCATAGATTATCTCCCACCACACTATACACACGCATTTATCTGTCTTCCAAGCGACGACCACATTTCTGCTTTCTTTGGTAACTGAACGTTTCTGAACACCACTGCTGAAAACAAAATTAAGGATCAAAGGAAGTGAGAAAATATGTCGATACACCCCACCACAGGTAAAGGAACGCAGAAGAATAAAAAAATATTTAATTAAATAAACGGCACCAAAACTAGGTAGAACATTGCTTGCAGACGTGTTGCTAGAAAAAATAAGAAATAAGGAATAAGTAATTTACAAAACGTAAAGATTTAATTTTGTTGAAAACTATGTGGAATGAATGCATGGATAGCAAAGAAAGAAAAATGCAGATCCCACAAAATAAATCATTCAAGAGATAAAATAAAATCTAGAATAACTAATAACAAAAACTAAAATGATGTCTTTGACTACATTCCTTTACGAAAAAAAATTAAATCAGTAGTTGTATAAAATAAATGGAAATTTATATCAACTTCCCCAACGATTCGGTTTCCTCGAAAACAAAAAGGTCCTTAATATTATAATTCTAGAAAGGTTATCGTTTTTATGGTTTCATTTGCTTTCATTATTAAGAAATAAGTGTAATACTCTACATATTTCTCAAATCATGCAGACAACTACTATCTTTTTTTTATACGGTATTCTCTTTTTCCTTCAGAATTTCTGAAGAAATGATTAAATTCGGTTGAGAACAAAACCAGGCGTTTGTTATTTCGAGAATTTTGCTTTGAAATGCTAATTTTCCAAACATTTGTCCTAATAATTGGTAAATATTTTTTTAATACCAGTAAAACCCTAGTTAACCAAACTAAAAGGGTGGGAAGGAAGCCATTTCGAATAAGGATTTTTGGACAAGCCAAAATTACATCTATTATATTTTTGTATCGAATTATAGTGAGGTTAAAGAAAAAAGTGAGAATATCGTTGCAAAAAAGTTTTGCGCCGCATTATTTCAGTAGCGTACAGAACGTG
Source organism: Araneus ventricosus (assembly GCA_013235015.1). Classification (NCBI taxonomy): domain Eukaryota; kingdom Metazoa; phylum Arthropoda; class Arachnida; order Araneae; family Araneidae; genus Araneus; species Araneus ventricosus. The sequence goes on from BGPR01010008.1 coordinate 41,266, forward strand.
TTTTTTTTGGTTTTGTGATTTCAGCATTTCGAATAATCAGGTTTCAGATTATTAGAATAATATAAGGTTATTTAGAATAATATAAATATTGACTGACAACCCCTCCGCACCTTCCTCATTAATTTCAGGTAATACCTTAAAATTCAGACCACATTCCTCCGCTCAAAATTTCTATGTTCACAACAGTAGATCACCATATCGTCGTTGTCGGAAGAAATTTCCCGAATAATTGATTATAGTAATGCCCCATTTATACGTCTTTACATTTTAAACGTCATTTCATCCCTGGTTGAATCATGTAACCACAATAATAAAATATTTCGTTTTAAAGCTTCGGTTATAGTCGTTTTCCCCTTTTCTAAAATTCGCAATTTTCTGCTTCATCATAATTTCTCGTTCCTATTAAAACCGGGGATAATATCCTTTCACATCTATTGTATTTCCAAAATAAGGCCTACACGCACTCCCGCATAAAATCATTATAAAATAAAGAAGCATGTTTGTACCAATTTATGCAATAAATGTATGATTGATTTTACTCACTTGATGATGGAATTTTAAAATTTATCATTCTTTCCGTGCTATGTAGTAAATGCTATTGCTTATCTTAATTTGCAGATTAAATTTAAAGAAAATTTGCATTGGTAACTTAGGGTTGCGGTGATTTAAATCAGTTGATTAAATCACTGATTTAAATCAACTGATTTTTTTTTAAAAATCACTGATTTAAATCACTTTATTTTAATATCAAGTTAATCTGCTTTAATGAAATGAAGTATTCATGCATCTTTTAAATAGTGATTTTAAAATATTTTAAATATATGTTAAAGAAGAAAATATAGAGACATAATATTTTGTTAGTTGTAACTGAGTACTTTCTATATCTTTATTTGTTTTGACAACGCAAAACAAATTAGATTTTTAACTTTGCGGCATAGGGCAAATAATTTTGAAGCTGTCGATAAGAAACATCATGAATGGGTTTAGTTTATTGTCTATGCTTATCTACAAAAAATGTATTTTAAAAAACTTACTTCATTTGGAGAGAGGACCTCAAGAGAACCCCATAGATACAATACATGCACACTCAAAATTATTGTTGAATCTTACAGAAAATTATAAATTAAAAACTTCGAATATTGGAGCAAAATTTGTGAGGTACATTACTAATTGTTAAACATCCAAACCTAAAACTGTATCTCCAGTCAGGCTGATCTTTCCCAAACTTTATCTCTGAATTACTATTCGAAAACAAAATTTTAAAGACTGCTATACATCTAAAGGGTAACATTTGCCCTCAAACCTATATTTTCAGCATTATTTAGGTAAAATGTTCACAAAGAAAGAACATAGTAAAATAAGCGGTTTACATTTTAATACATTAACTAAATAGGTGGGGACAAAGCTTTTGTATATGCAATAATGTTCAAATTGTAAAATAATTAGTAATGCACTAAATGCTAAAAAAATACAAACATCACATAGTGCATTTTAAACCTTGATCTTACTTATAAAAGACAATGTTGAGCTTGTGCCACAATGTCAGATGAATCTATCAATTACAGTCATTGAAATTTGGCACACTATAGTTCTTATCAGTGAGCTCAATGCACCCTAGGAAGCCTGAATTTAAAAAGTTTATCTAGAAATTTTTTTTTTAATGTTTTTTGGGTCAAACAGATTAGGGAGTAAGAAATTCAAAAAACTTATGTTTGTACGAAACAAATAACAACTTAGTGTAAAATTCAATATTTTAACATACAATATACTATGTCAAGAAATATATTGAAATTTTATTATGTTCCTTTTCCCATAGTAAAATTGTGCCTTATATCTAAAAGCATATTATTGTTATATTTTAGTTCATAAATATTTTTTTTAGTTGTTACATTTTTTGAATTAAATTTTAAACTTTTTTTTAAAATAAAATGTTTAATGACTGTATGTTTATATATATAATTATATGTCTGTAATGCTCATTATTCTAATATACAAATGTTAAATAATAAAAAAATCTATATTAGTTTTAAAAAAATCAATAAAATTCAAAAAAATCTTGATTTAAATAAAATAATCCGATTTAAATAAAATAAATCGATTTTTTGAAAAAAATAAAAAAAATCAACAACCTGATTGGTAGTATTAACTTATAGCTCAAATTGGTTAGAAATGTCAATTATACAAGCTCTTTTTCATTTATAGGTCGTTTTATCGTCTTCCTTAAGGACAAAAACGGCAACATACTGCTGTATTCTCAAACGTGTGGCCGCGACCAACAGAGGATGAGAAAATTTTGGGGAGGGGTGGCCAAATTCAAAGAATTTTATTTAACAATAAAAAAATAAGGCCTGCAACGTAGGAAACCCTTCAGAATTATAGAACAAATTCAAGGTTGTTTTAGCGGAAGATTGTAAGCGCCAAGTGCAGCTTGCAAATCCGCATTTTGGCGTAGTTTACACAGATGAAATATACAACAGAACTCCAATTGAAATTGAAGACAAAATGTCCTCTACGGATGGATCAAATTCAACTTCTTTCGGCCTACCACAGCTCTAATTGAAATTGAAGACAAAATGTTCTCCACGGATGGACCAATGGATGGACTTAGCGACGAATGACGAAGCAGTTTGTAAAATCTCCAAAAATTCTGCCACGGGAGAAGTTTTTAAAAGGTGTCGACTCATAGTATGGGATGAATGAACAATGGCCCATAAAAGGTTGAATGCATGTTCGGTGAAGACCATGTCCAAAAAATCAAAAATATTCCCTTGTCTAACAGCACAGTTTCTCGGAGAATTAAGGACATGACTATTGACATTGAAGTTACTATAAATGAAAGAATAAAAAAGAGCCCATTCTTTTCAATACAGGTGGATGAACGCACTGATGCTTCCGATCTGTCAATTTTGGTTGTTATTGCAAGATATTTGAATATTAACGAACTTGAAGAAAACCTCTTATTGTGGTATCCTCTCACTAAAAGATGTACTGGGAGGACATATTTAATGCCATTCAGGGTTATTTCTGTGAAAACGAAATGGATTTGGCTAAGTGCTGTAGTGTTTGCACAGATGGTGGAAAATCTATGTCTGGTTGTTATAAAGGTTTACGTGGTCGTATCTAGGGATTGCAATACCGAAAACCGGATCCGGTAATCCAGCATCATTAGACATCAACCGAATCCGGCGCCAATTTGCCGGATCCGATCACCGGATCCGGTAAATTAAAAAAATACATGAAACCGATTTCTTGAAAAAATACTCGCGTTGTTGCATGAGTAGGTACTTAAATGCTTGGTGAGTACGAGTCGTTCGACTCTGACTCACCCGCTACCACACTCCGCGCCTGCCCCTCCACTATTTATTTCCTAAAGTACCCACGTCAAAAACTGATTCAGTTGATATTATTTGTGAGGAAGGGATACACAAGAAAAAGTCTAAAACAATTGCCGGTTATTTCAAAAAGGAAAACTCTATGGAGAAGATGGTCTCAAGAATGGTCTGTAAAGATGGTGTGGCCCTCAGTTAATTTTGTTCATCGTCAGAATTGAGATATTTGTTTTCGAAAAGCGGATTTCAACTTCCTAATTCACCAAACACAATAAGATCTATAGTTACAAATACCGTTAAAGCTGACTTGATTATTGAGTTTGAATATCTTAAGAAACAAAGAAAAAGATTAGCTTTAAGTTTTGATGAATGGGCTTCTCAGAAAAATCACCGATATTTGAACCTGAACGTACACCACAGAGAAAAACACCTTAATCTGGGATTTTAGAATACATGGTTCGTGTACTGCGGAACATACTATCAGTTTGATAAGAAAAACCCGCCTAGAAAGCTTCGGTCTTGATTCTGACACTAATATTGATATATATTGACGGCTTATGAGTTGCTACCAGCAAGTGTGCTTCGCACATGGTTTACAATTAGCAGTGGTCGACATATTATATAAAAAGAATATAGAAAGAGAGGAGGAACACCAAGAAATAACTTCTAATGAATCAGATACAGACGACGAAGACACGAATGATACTCATGAAGAACAAAGAGTGACAGTAACAACAACAACAGATCCTCGTAATCTTCATCTTTCAAGGGCTGAAGTAATTCCTAGATAAAATGATCTTCTTCAAAAAGTTCGGGAAGTGGTGAATTTATTCAAAAGATCGCCTATTAAATACGATATGTACCTCCAAAATATGTGAAAGAAGATACAGGCAAAGAATTAAGCCTTATTTTAGATTGCCGAACACATTGGAACAGTCTTCTGGCTATGATAGAAAGATTCCATAAGCTGAAAAAGTGTGTATAGATAAAGCTTTGATTGATAAAGAATCTGACACAAAATTTAGTGACCTAGAATGGTCGAAAATAAAAGACCTGATTGAGAGTTTGCAGCCATTTAAGTTGGATGTAGATGCACTATGCAGAAGAGATTCGACCCTGTTAACTGCTGAAACAACACTAAAGTTTATTTTAGAGAAGTTGCTTACTCAAGACACAATGTTAAGTGTTGAATTATCTGAGGCACTGCGTGTGAGGAAAAAAGAACGCCGCACTGTAGTAACAGGAATATTAATATACTTACAGAATCCAAAAAATATGATGATGATACAAGACGAGCTGGTGAGACATTTACTATGCAGAAAAAAAGTTATACGACTAGAAATGAAAAATATCTTAGAAAGAGTTATTCAAGATGATAGCTTTAACGAAAACACAGATAATATAGTAAAAAAATAACTTAGATTCATCGTCGTTGAAAAATGATTTGACATTGCAGAAAGAATTACAAATGCAAATCCAGCAAGATATGAAAACCTATAGCATAAATACCAAAAAAGAGAAAGATTTTGAGAAAATATTAAAACAGGAAATGACTGAATATGAAAGTGAAGGAGTTCGACGAAAATACTTGTCTTCTATTCATGAGTATTTGTTGACAATAAAACCAAGTGTAGAAGCAGAAAGGGCCTTCTCGGCTGCTGGTTATATTTGTAGCTCTGTAAGAAGTCTATTAGCAGATGACACAATTAACACTATTCGTTTCCTACGATCCTTTTTTCAAAACCAAAAGTGATTTTTTTTTATTATTGTTTTACTTAAAATAATAATTTAAAGTAAGTATATTAAAAAATAAGAAGTTTTCAACTCGTTATTGTGATAATTGTGCCATTGATTAAACAGATTCATGATGACTGTCATAATTATAAGAATGAGACTGCTTGGTTTGCCTAAATTACCAAATTATAGTGATCTCAGTTGATAAGATTGATTTAGTTAGATTTAATATAAATTACTTGCATAATGTAATGTTAGATACATTACAAGATATCATTGATGTCATTTGAGAAATCTAGTAAGTGAGACTGAGAACTTAACTGTCCGTCATTTAATTATTACTAAACTAATATAGCAATTACAATTTAACTAGTTACACTATACTAAATTTTTATTGTTTATTAATAATAAATATTGATTAATTATAACAGTGTAAATAAAGTTGATTTCATAAGAAATAAACTTTTTTTAATAAACTAACACTCACTTGATCATCTTTTATACAGTTGATTTTGGAATGGAAAAGCAAAATAGTTTTGATGTGACCAATCCGGCCGGATTGAAATTGGTGCCGGATTGCAATCCCTAGTCGTATCAAAATAGTCGCTCCTCGTGTAACTTGGAGCCATTGCTGCATCCACAGACAAAATTTAGCAGCGAAGCCTTTGCCAGATTCATTGAAAGAAGTACTCAATCAATCTGCCAAAGTTGTAAATTGCATTAAGGCTAATTCAACTAACACCCGATTCTTCAAATCTTTGTGTAGAGACATGGGCAGCCTACATATTACGTTACTTTTGCACACAGAAGTGAGATGGCTTTTGCGAGGAAATGTACTCGCAAGATTGTTTGAAATGAGTTTTTTGAAGACCACTCTTTTACGTTGAGTTCTAAATTTTATGAAGTGAATGGTTGCAGCAGCTTGCGTACTTATCTGACATTTTTTTCAGAAATAAATAAACTTAATTTATGATTGCAGAACCATTCCATAACCATTTTTAAGGAAACTGACAAAATCGAGTTTATGATTAAGAAACTGAATTTTTAGGAATCCTGTATAAAAAAAAACAGTATGAGGTTTTTGAGACACTTCACAGCTTTTTATCTAAGAACGAACTTCAATTAACAAAACAAGTAAAAACTAGTAGTATAATAGCATATTTAAAAGGACTTAAATCATTCAAATAATATTTTCCGAAGAGCAGTGATGCAAATATGTGGATATTAAATCCATTCAACGAAGCGTTTTTTTCAAAAAGCTGAAAAATTAACAATTTCTGAAAAAGAAAAATTACTTGAACTTTCCACTGATTCTTCATTAGAATCTGAATTGAAAACAAAATTTTATTGATTTCTGGGTAGCAGTGAAAGAAGAGCACTAAGAACTCGGTGTTAAAGCAATAAAATATTAATACCTTTCAAGAATACAGAACTTGTGGAAAGAGCATTCTCGTCTTATATTAAGAATAAATACCGAAATAAGCTTGACGCAGCTCCAGACATAAAATTATATCTTTCTTCATTTGAACCCAATTTTATAAAACTCAGCTCCATTAAACAAGCTCAAAGATCGCATTGCAATTTTCTTGCACTTGAATAACTGATTATTACGAAGTGTAATTTTTAGCTAACCTTAGAAATATCCTTAGAATGTGATCCTTATTACAATACTGTTTTTATTTGTTTTGACGTTTAACTAATACTATTTTAAAATTGAAATAAAATATAAAATTAAAAGTAAATCCTGCAAATGTCATTAATTCGCGTTATTTGACTCTTAAGATTACCGAAGCCCTTAACATTATTTATAAAAACTTCTTTGCATAGACAGACGGCGGATATGACAATAGGGAGTACGCAAAAATGAAAAGACTAATCAAGGGGTACGCGAGGGAAAAAAGTTTGAGAACCTCCTGCTGTAAACCTATGTCTCTTCTCCCCTCTATTGGTAAGGTACTGGAGAAACTTCCTACGCAACGGCTAACTTTCCATCTAGAGTAATCTAACAAAATAAGTGATCACCAATACGGATTTAGAAAAGGCTGTTTGACAGAATTAGCAGTACATCATATCATCAAAAGAATAAACGAAGGAAGGAAGCATTTTCAGCACGTCCTGGTTCTTTCAATAGATATTAAGGGGGCGTTCGATAATATTCACCATAGTTCAATAGTGACCCAACTTAATAATAGCCAGTGTCCTAAAAACCTCAAAACAACCTTCAGAAATTTGTTGCTCAATAGAAAAATTGCTCTTAACTCAAGTGAGGGTTCAGCTTTTAGAGAACAGAGGATGGGTTCCTGTAGAGGCCCAACCTCTACAGAAATTCTGCAAGAAACCTGGCCAGAAAATACATTTATCCACGCGTTCGCTGACGACTTCGTTATAGTCTCTCACGCATTTACTAGAAAGAAAATTGAAGATCAAACACATGAAGCAATAGCTAAGTTCATATTCTGGGCCAACAAAAATAAGCTCCAAAACATAGTACATAATTTACAGCAAACTTGTTAAGCCGCCAATAATCCTCTAGCAAGGAGAGATTATTCGAAGGCAGCGTTCCATAAAATATCTAAATATCTGGGAATACACATAGACGGCCAACTCAACTAGAACGTTCATTTAAAAAGCGTTTCTACCAAAGCATTCCAACACCATCGAATCCTCCTTAAATTAATGGGCGAAAAATGGGGAGTTTCCCCTAATTTAAAAGAATCCTATACACAACTGTAATAGAAAGGATGTTGGTGTACGGAGCAGTTGTCTGGTGCTTGGATCCTGTAGCGCACTTACGTAGAAAGAGCTGCTACAATCCTCCGCTGAGAAGCAAACCAAAATTAGCCACAATTCAACGGCCATTTCTATTAGCAATCTCAGGGTCTTACAGGACGACAACAACAGTCGCGCTACAAGTAATCCGGGGCATCCCCCATTGCTTCTAAGACTCCAACAGGAAGCCAAGTACACAGCTATGCAAATATTTAACATTTCCTTCCCCGAGAGTCTTACATAGATTTAACCGAAAGACGTTGAAAAGAGCGAAATGGGATGGGCCGCTCACACTTCAAAATTTCCTTTAGAAAAGATGACCTCCATAAAGGATTGAGGTTACAGCACCCAGGGAGTACGCCTCTACACAGATGGGTCAAACACAGAGAGTGGAGTGGGCGATGCATTCTGTGTCATGGAAACCCAAATCATAACACACAGATGGTCCACAAAGATACAAAACTACAATTCGGAGTTCCAGGCAGAACTCTTAGCCCTTCAAAAAGCAATAGATTACGCTACTACCATCCCACAGCAACCAATCACAACACTAGTTGATAACCAAGCAAGTGTCCTAGCAGTAGATAATCCTAAAAGTACAAATCCAGTAGCGAGGACCATTTGCAGAAATGTAATCGAATTTCAACACATCCAAGTTTCCTGGATTAAAGTCCATGTCGGTTATGATGGAAATGAGCAAGCTGATAGACTGGCGAAAGAAGCCGCAGAATCAAACACGAAGCAATACCAGACTGAGGTACCAAACTGCCACCTAAAATCTATATTAAAACAGAAAATGGTGCAAGAGTATTGAGAAGACAGGAATACGGGGATGTTTTTAATTGGGACGACGGGGATACGTTTAATATTTTGCCGAAGGTGTCACTTCAACCAAGTAATTGGAAAAGGGAAGATACCCTTTTCTTCACATCCCATGGACCCTTTCACTCGTATCTTCGCCATTTTAATCTTCTCCAACTGCATATTGCCCACGTGGAAATCTCGATGCTACTCCACTCCACTACTCAACAGAATGCATCTTAATTTCCTCTTTCCACATGACCAAGCCAACTCCTCAACTTGAGCCAGTCTGGTTCCGCAGTGTTACCACCTGCAAGGGATCCAGATTGAAAATCCTGAAAATGGTTCGCCATCTTGAGGAAAACCAGGATCTTTTCAGGATCAACGACCACACTTTCCAATAGAATAATTCCAGTCTAGACATAAGGCTTTTTTCTTTCGATCAAATCTTCATTAGCACTTCTCTACACCATGTGTTTTCCCATTCAGTGAAGAAATATCATCCATTAAGATCGAACATCAATTGTTTCATCCTCTTTTCTCAAATCCCAATCTCAAGCGACAGCCTTTCTCCAAATGTACCCTATAAGTACACAGCACCGGGTAGAAAGAACGCTCCCAGTCAAAGCGCTGCTTTTCTTTAATACTCTAGTCTGCATCATCTCATCAGTGTGTCTGAATCTTATCAATGTATGCCTGGCTTTAGATGCAGCCTCCTTCTCTACAAGATGCACCTAAAGAAAATAGACCTCCTACAATTAGTTGTCGGCAGACTGAGACATTTCCACTTGAAATGTATGCTAAACTTGAGGTTTTACCCAAGAACATTTTAGTTCACATTTCCTTTAGCACTGAATTGAGTGTTGCTTTGTATGTATTTTATTTCTCTCTTTTGTAACCAAAAATTTTTTAAAAGTTGTTTTCCTATTGTAACTAAAGTTCAGTTATATTGTATTCTTTATGTACTGTAAGTTGTAATTGGACACTGCTCTTGTCACCTCCATGCTAAAGATAAAGATCTTTCTTTGGTCAGAGCGAGAGATGGCTAGGGAGCGTCTTTTGATGTCTCTTCCATTTCAGGTCCGCTTCACTGTTTAAATAACCGAAAGGTTATAGTTGCAGGGGCATGAAGTGGTGTCTTGTCTTGCCTCCTAAAATGAGATGAACATGTGAAAGTTTGATAACAAAGGATTATCAGCATTAGTAACATACTCGTCAAGCAAATAGATGAGAATGGAAATCGAAACTAAAAATGTAATCCAAAGTGAGAAATGTCAACTTTCATCTCAAAAAAGTTTCTGGAACAAGATTTGAGCAGTTGAATTGATAACCATTGTATACTCATTGTCGATTTCTGATCCCTGAAATTTTAAATGAATCACTGATCTGATTTATCGTACATTTTTTTAAAACTACAATTGTTTCGAGAGTTAAAAAGATAGGAGCTTTAGAAGCAGTGCTCACCAATAGAAATCAAGTAAGATAATTGATTTAATATTTGCTATATATAAAAAAAAGACTATCAGAAATTATATTAGGTTTTTTTTGTTTTGTTTTTGGGAGAACTAATAGTTCAAATTCCTTTTAACATCCGTGATGAATCGATTATCTGTTAATGAATAGTCCGAATAATGAAAGAATTAGGCTTGTTAACTGATCATCCACTATATATTTAATACACTCTGCTTTTTCAGGATTGGTTTGGTTTGGTTTGAATTGTTGTTGTTGAATGGCACAAAGACCAGCTTATCCTTCTTCAATATGTAAACTCTAAAATTTTCGCGCACTAGTTGTAGTTAGGAAACCAATTTTATTGAGATTATGTTAATTTTTATTCTCTTAACAACCTTAAACTGTTCTTTCTGTATCTATTGTAAACTTCAGTATTTTTTCACTCCTTTTTCTTCTGTTGAAACAAAAAGAAAGGTGAGAAAGAGAGAAACGACAAATGCGGACCAAATTAGTAATCGTTTAAAATATGTATGGATTTAGTAGTTCTTTCCGAACGGCCCCGTGTATGCATGTAATTTGTATCGTACATGCCATTAGCGACACTAATTGTCGAAGAAGCAATTAGTGGCTTGAAGTAAATAAGTAGCAGTTGGGTACAGCAAGCATACATCCGGCTATAATTCCGATTTCCCTACGAATGCTGAGTAAAATTGTCGCTAATTAATTGTACGACACAGCAGCTCGGCGGGAGGTATGTGTGCCCTACCTATCTGCAATCAATGGAGTTCCCGCCGAGAATTTCTACTCCGACATTTGAATCGATTGATTTAACCCTTTATAAGGCTATTTTTTTTCTAGTAGTGGTATAATAAAATAACTTTGGTATTGAGATTAATTTAAGAAAAGAAATTTATTGAGCTTGTTGGAATACATTATTTTTTGTTAATTAATTTTATTAATTGATAATAAATTAATAAGTCAATTCACTTCGTTATGATTTAAGATTAGAAATTGGAACTGCCAGGTTTTTGTTTCATCAAAGAGATCGGTGAGAACTTGTACCAACCTTAAAAAATGCATTTAAAAATTGATGAATTTGATGGGAAGTATATTCCCACAGCCTTAAAAAGAGTTGAATAGGAGACTTGACATTTTAAAAATTTCTGAGGAGGAGAAAAAAAAACGAATGGGCTGTGAACAACATCAAGATTAGGGTCCAAGGTTTCTCTAATGAGTTTCACAATACAAAATAAACCTATTGACGACAACAAAAAAATATTACAATTTTTAATTTTTGCAAAAATTCAAATTTTGCAGAAGTCCCTTTTAACACCAAACACTATAAAAGTTTCAGAATTTTAGGGAATAAATTATTATACCGTCAGAAATATCCATGAAACTTAACTAAAATTCAAAATGTATTAATTTGTGAGTAAATTTCAATTTAGACTTAAAATAACATAAGATTTTAAAGTTTTTCGTTTTTAACCCTCTTATTCCTAAGCCCATTGAAATAGAGAGACCTCAAAATACGGGAACGCCCGAGTTGTTTCTCTTTCATAGATAAGGGAAATTCACTTCCCCTCTCAAAAATCGCAATGACAGCTGGCACTGTACGAATTCTAAGAACCCTCTCCCCTGTTCCCCCAACCCTTCTGGGAGAGCCACTATAACGAAGAAAGCACGTGCTGCAGGCGTGAAATCAATCACACTTAACCAAAGGGGGTGGAAACTTTACAGTGATATTCGGACGTTTCGGACATCCACCGTTTTTTGCTTGAAGGGACTGTTGGGACGATCCCGTATAGAGTTAAGTAATATTCAGATTTAAAACAGAAAAAAAATCAGGGGAAAATAATTAGAAACCAGGAATATCAAGGAAATTCAAATAAAATTTTATTTGCAAGTAATTTTAAACTTAAAAGAATCCAAATAAATTTTAAAGTTATTCGTTTTTATGTAAAATTCAAATTTAATGCAGAAAATTCAGAGAAAATGATTATAAAACCTGGAATATCAGTGAAACTCAAATAAAATTAAAAGTATATTTATTTGCAAAGAAATTTAAATTTGAAAAGCTACTGGTATTTAAGTAAAATTCAGATTTTAAAAAAACAGAGAAAAAATTATACAACAAGAAATATCAATTAATCTCAAATAAAATTCAAAATTTGTTGATTTGCAAACAAATGAAAACTCAAATAAAACAAAATAAAATGTAAAATTCATTTGTTTTTAAGTAAAATTAAGATTTGAAAACAGAATTAATAGTAAAACTAGTGATGTAAATGAATTTTAGTCCTTTTGAGGGTCAATTTTAGAACCTCTTCTGCGCAGAAGTCTCCTTCTAACATCATACGGAAACTTATGAATGATAATATCATACCTTAATGCTTTACTACAACTTGACTGTAAATGGCAGAATTTCAGGTTCTACACCAAACGATGCAAATCGAAAACGCAAAAAAAAGGAATTTCGGCCGAGTCTACTAAGTTCCCATTTAAAATCAAACGTTTCCTATCAGCACAAGATATTCTACGATATCTACACGATGTTGCTACGATGTTCTGAATGCCTAACAACATCGTAAAGATGTCGTTTGAATATTATAGGGCACCTTGTGCTCTCATGATTCATTTTATCGCTAATGACTTGTCAGACAAAAAATAGGATTTTTGCACCGGGCCAATGATCTTTTGGAACAACATGTACCTTGTTTGCACCCAGATGATTTACGTCGGTCAAGTCATTAGCGAAAAGTGTCAGAAAAGCGATTAACGAAATATCGATCACGTACATTGACATGGCATGACGCCACCCCTCACCCCTGGTGCCTATAACCTCAAGGGTTATATAACCATGGGTAGTGCACGCATCCTCCGACGTATGGGGAAAATTCTGAGCAAAAGCGTCGCTAATGACTTGTCCGACACTTCTGCGTGACGGGAGGTATATGTGCAGTACACAACTGCTATCTATGTATTTCACTCCGCTAATCGCTTCTTCAGCATTTTGTTGATAATGATTTTTACGGTTAAAATAGGATGCATGCATAAGGCCTAATTAACGACTCATTTCCTCATAAATTGGAGGGAAATAGGAATTGAACCGGAGGTAAATGTGCAGCACCCAACGGGTATCGTTGTACTTCAAGCCGCTAATCGTTTCGCCTCGTGTCGCTAATGACACTTGCCCGACCAAAAATCGGACGTGTGAACAGGAACTAAGTATAGGTCAGTCATA
>BGPR01010009.1:0-20607 GCA_013235015.1 Araneus ventricosus
AAACTATGCTACGTTCAGTTGCGTGTTGCTTGGATCGAAGGAAATTCATGGATAGAATAATCGGCGTAGGGTTTTCCAAAATTGTCTTTTAAGTGAACTAGCATACGTGCAAAATATTTTCAACTTTGTTCAATTTCTTTGATTGCCCAAGACACTTAAATATTTGCAAAAACAATCTTTTATGCAAATTTTGAATTAAAATTAAAATAAAAGTGCATTAAATAAAACGATTTTAAGAGAAACGTATAGGAGGATGAAAGAATTATTTATTTTTAATTAAATGAATAAAATTGTTTTTTTTGTTTTATATATTATTCAGGGACCCACTTTTTCTTCTTTTATTTCGAAAACAAATATAAACTACACCTGATCTCAAACTTTTCTAAACAAAACACATCCTTTATAGGAGAAAACTTTGGCAAAACCTTTTTATTCCTCCCTCTGCTGTTTAAATTGAGTTAAAATCATAAAAATGTCAATTTTAACTATTTTTTGGGGCACTTGGGAGCTGGAAGATATAAATGGATTTCAATAAAAAATTATATAAACTAATATACTTAGACTCACACAATTTTTTCCACCTCGCGCCAAAAGTAATCCCCCCCCCCCTCAAAAAAATTTTTCCTATCTTTTCGATCACCCTATTATACAGGCATGTTATATTTAATTTTACCAAAACCCCGTTCCATATAAACTAATAATATAAGAGTAGTAATGTACAGAAATACTTTTGTCTTAAACGTATTTAGACAATGATGGATGTAAGAAACGAGTTAATCAAGAAATTTTACTGTAAAGGGAAATAATACTACATTTAGTTACAAAAATTAGACAGTACACTATTGTTTTTTTTTGCTTTTACCATTGATATCCTCAGTGTTGGGATAAATCGTTTTGAACGGAAACCTTTAAAACTCAAATTCTAACATCTCTGACACAACCTTTCACGGTCTTTCTTCTCTTCGAGATATGGTAGAAAAAAAATTGCGAATTGTTGCTCGGCAAATCAAGATTTAGGTAAATTACAGGTGTAAAGAATCTTTTTTATTTTTTCCTCCCCTCATCGAAATGAGGGAAAAGGCATGTCGTCTTCCCACCAATTGAAAGAAAGCGTTAAAAAATTGTGTCAAGATTGTTTGTTGGATTTCAATATTACGGGCAAAATTTTAAAAATTAATGGTCTTTACAGTCTAAAAAGTTGCAGTGCTGCAATTCCGTAGAGTTATACACGATCAATGGCATGATATACAGGTTGGTCGTAAATTATTGGACACATTTCAAAATTAATTAAAAAAACTAATATTACCTTACAACCGTTTTTTTAAAAAATAAGAGCGCATTTAAATTTTTTAGATGAGTAACGCGCCGTTACATTAGTCTAAATTAGTCTAATAGAATTATTGGACATTCTGTATTTGAAAACCATTATCTGCGAAACTATTAAATAAGAAGAAAAAATAAAGCATGTATTTGTAGGAAATTTATGCTCTTTAATTTGTTAAATAAATTTTAATTCGAAAATGCATAAATAGTTTTCGAGACTATTCAAAACGGTTTCTCTGATCAGTAACTATTGCGTACGGAAATTTCTCGCTGTAAATTTAGAACATATGCATAATAATAGTACACCTATCTAGATAGAAAAAAACTTTTTATTTGCTCTCCTCTCTACTCTTAGAGGGAAAAAAGCCGCAGTTGGCAAATTATTAGTTTTAAAATTAATTCCAAGTAGGTTCAATAATTTATGACCAACCTGTATAACCACAGAGAGATACCCCGTCCAGCCGTATAATGCCGTTATGAATGACCGGGCCGAATTTGCGACGAAAATTGGGCATTGTGACCCGCGTATAGACAACCTCATTACGAGCGGCACATGCGATGACTCTTCAGACAACGACCCTTCATCGGTGGAGGTAACTCCACCTCACCATTACTATAATATCCCACTGGAAGCGAGATTCTGCTTACGCACTTATACGGCGGTTCTCATCCCCATATTTGATGTACTTATTAGGTGAGATTTCACCTGATTATATAAATAATATATGGTTATTTCGCGCGCACTTGCTATTATAAACAAAGTATGAAAGAAAAAAAAAGTAATCTAGATTTAAAAATTTTTTTCACTGTGTATCCATTGGGAAAAACCTTGTTTGTTAAGAAGCTTCAAAAATGAGTCTAAAAAAATAAAATAAACTATTAGATGTTCAAAATAACGTTTTTATATATAATGTAGCATTAAGCAAATAACACACAATTAGTTAACTTTACAAAAAATTACAGATTTACAAAAAGAAATCAGCATTAATCATCGTTATGCGTAAGTAATTAATGGCATTTTCATTTTAAACAAAAATTTAAGTAGGAGAAAGAAGCATTTATCCAAAAGAAATCAAATTATGATCCATTAATCTTCAGATATTCCTTTTTATTAACTATTTTTTAAAGACAAGTATCATAATTTTTATGAAAACATATTATTATTTAATAATTTGAATGAATATTTCAGAAGTTTTAGCGAGTAATTTTCCTTCGAGTTCAGAAATTATTAATACGGGAGGGTGCGCAGGGGTCATTTTATGACCCCAAACCCTCGGAAAACTCAGATTCCTAGAAAACTTGCCACCTGTTCATTCCTTTCTCATCAGTTTCTGAGTTAGTCACCCTCTCTGCCTTTTCTTAGTATTTAGAAAGTATTTCCGGAATTTTTCGTCCCCTGATACACTTTTGGTCAGTTACTGGAGTAATTAAATGACCCCCCGCGTTTTTCCTTTTGTTCCACTGACTAGTTGTTAAACGTAGCCGATACGGCCAGCTCGTTATTTGCCTTGCCGAATTGAAATATTTAACTGTTTCTCACAATGCCGACTACATTAGAATAAGAAATGGAGCGATTAAGTAAACTTCTTGTTGAAGTTGAAACTGATTAAGATCCAGACTTCGACAATGAAGATAATGGACCTGAGGATGTTTTAGAAGAGATTTTTTCAGATCATGAAAGTTTCTGCGAACATGATACGGAATCGGAAGAGGACGGAGATTCTGGAAATGAAGATGTGAATAACTTTGAATTGTTTTCATCAAAAGAGGGCATTGAGCGGAGAAAAACACAATTTAGACAAAATATTCGTTGTCATAATATTGTGTCGCGCTTACTTGGAACAAAAGAACCAGCGAAAGACGTTACAATCCCTGTGAAGAGTTGGGAGATATTCATCAACGATTACATGATATATTTAATTGTAGAGTGAACAAATATATTTATCGAGAATTAGGCACCACGCTTTTCACGTGAAAGAGATGCGCGAAAAATGAACCTCTAGAAATCCGTGCTTTATTAGTGGATAATAGTGGAAATCAAGATCATACAAAAAAAGCCAAAAAATAAAATAACCTCAAAAGTAATCGAATAAAACCAAAAGCAAACAAGGAATCCATTCTAGTCCATTTTTTCAAGGGCTAAGAACTTTATTCAAAATAATAATTGGGAAATTTTTCTGTAAGAAGCTAGCATTAGGTAAACATAGCTTCTCTTAGCCCGAAATTTCCCAAACAAAGGACAAAGGAGATCTGTACATCTAAAAGCATATTTTCAAAAGAAAGAGGAAAAGCACAAACATCAAAACGCTAATAAGATTGATTAAAATTATCAGCCATCTGGCTATATTAAAATTAACCTTCATAAATAAAAAAAATCCCTTTTCGGCAAGCTTGAAGGCAAAGGTAGATTCCTTTACGTTAATGTTACAAAAGTCACGAAATATTACATATTGATCAATACAGACATAGCCAATGACTTTATTGTTTCTACACATTGCAATATTTACGCTGTGATTTTGTTTTCATGTCATTTAATTTTTTGCTATATCAAGGTTTTATCATTCCATTTTTCATTCCAAAAAGTTATGACAGATTTATCGGTCAATACATTGGTCAATTTTTTTATATCTCAACACATAATCATTCAACAGGTAGGAGTCATAAAGAAATAAACATCTCAGCAGTGCAAATATATTTCCTAGATAACATTAAGACAGCCTATCTGAAACAGTAACAAGAAATTGACTCTTGGCACGAATGAAGAAGGACTCTAGATTTAAAAATTAATTTATTTAATCTAGGTTACAATATAATTGTGCGAACATTACTTTGTCATATGGTAAAATCACATAACATGGAAACACTTAAATACTATTAAAATGGGCTCATTTAGAGAACTCCCTGGTTACAGAGATAATAGTCACTAAATTCTTAACATATAAGAGAATAAAACTATTAAACATTGTGTGTGGAAAATTTAATACGTGTTTTTAAAGCATAGGATATGAATGCAGCCAATTTGAACAGTAAATTTTAATCTCCATCGACGGTTAAAACCAAATACTCAGGCAGAAAATCCCAAACAATTTTAAAGTTAAGGAGATATTTTTCAATAGTAAAAAGGATAAAGGAAACTCTTATTTAAATATCTATCGTTTTTGGCTACTTTATATTGATTTTATTACACAAATCATGGTCCCGCCATGTTTAGTTAAATATCAAATTGAAGTATTCTGTCAAAAAACCTATTATCAAATTAACTATTAAAATTATTTGATTAATTAAAATTAACTATTTACTTAATTAAAGTTAAAAATTAATTGTTACAAAACTTCACTAAAACCTTTTCCATGGCTCATACTATATGCCAGTAATCTTTATCTTATAATTATCTAATAATTATATTAATTTAAATAAAAGTCACTGTGGCTATGTATGTATGTTCCACATCTCCTCCTAAACCACTGGACTGATTTCAATCAAACTTTTTATTTAAGAAAAGAGAAAGGTCACCTTCAACTTTTCAAAGCCTAAAAGATGCTTAAAATTTCACTTAATTAAAAATTAAGCAAGGCGTTTTTCCACGATTTCTTTCATTTCCATAAATTTGTTTCTCTCATTTTAATATTTTTTTCAAAATTAATTTTAAACTGAATGCGTAACAATATTCTTGTTGATCAAAAATAATACGAAGAACTGTTTCCAGAAGGAAGAATGCTAAAAGAAAATTTTAAAAGTAGACGATTTAACAATTTATATCGGGACCAGCTATTGATTTATTTTCACGCTTTAAATTAATGAATAATTAAATAGTTTATTTAATTGTTTCAAAATATTCATTAAAACCTTTCATTGACTTTAGTAATTGTTAACAAAATTTGAAGTACCTATATAACAAATAATGACGTATGAAGAAAACGGATGTTTTTAAAAATCGTCTGGTTCAATTGATATCATCATTTTAATTGAAAGCGTTTTATAGCTATAGGTCAGAAAAGGAATTTGTGTATTATAATATTTATACAATAGTAATTTTTACCTTGAAAATATTAAACATGAAAACATTTTAATCCGGAGCAAAGCCAGGTATATCAATTAACAGTTATAATTAACAAAATTTAACAAAGCAATTAACTATCAATTAAGTAGTCATAAATTAATTATATATTATACTGTATAAAGAGTGAAAGTGAATGCGGTTGATGGGAACTCATAACTTCTAAGTAATTCTTTCTGTCAAAAAACTTTCAATATAAAAGTAGTTTGTTATGATAAGGTGATAATTACCCTAATTGAAATTTTCTTTTTATCTTCAATCTTAACGAAGCTATGGGGAAATGATAAATTGGGGGAGGGGTATTGAATATCGCTTTTCAGCTCATAACTTATAAGCAATTCTAGCAGACAAAAAACTTTTAGTATAAAAGTTGTTCATTATCATAAGGTGATAATTCGCCTAATTGAAATTTTTTTTCTATCTTTAGTCGTAACAGAGCTATGGGGAAATGATAAGTTGGGGAGGGGATTGAAAAGGGCTTTTTAGCTCATAGCTTCTAAGAAATCGTGGCTATCAAAAAAGTTTCAATACAAAAGTTGTTTGTTGTGATAAGGCATAAATACGCCTAATTTGAATTTTCTTTCTATCTTGAATCGTAAGGGAATTATGGGAATATGAAATTTTCAGTCCCCCACCATTTCCACCCCCTTTGAGCTGGTTAGCCCATCTGTGAACTCGCCCGAGATTTTCACCGTCCTTACAACATATCCGTCACCAGTTAAAATCTAATCAAAATTACTGTAGTTATCGTGTTTATAAAATAACACGGGCCATAGCGTTATGCATATACTTCTCTACTACTAATAATAAGGAAAAGAACATTTTGCCCTCTATTCTCATAAGTATTGTAGCTACAAGAATGAAAGAGGGTGGAAGAAACTGCAAATGACGAGAGCTTTCCAACAAGGGGTAACATGCTTACAAGGAGAGGGCACGACTTGGGAAATTCAATTCGTCATGAAACTTGGCATATTAGTAGCATACCATTAGGGTGTTCACCCATTAATCTAAAAAAGTGCAATGCTCAGTCAATTCGGAGGAAATGGCCCTCAAACATTGGGCACAACTTATATACCAGTAACTCTCCACAAGCAACCAGTGCTCTGATAGCTTAGATGTCAGCGTACTCGATTACCATTCGCTAGGTCCGCATTTCGGTCCTTGCTGAGGTTTCTTTATTTTTATTTTTTTTAAATTATTCCAAATTAAATTAAAAATTTGAAAAGTATTTTAAATCAAAACTAATTATTTTTATGCAGAAAATATCTTTATTTATATGATACTTGAATTACAAATAAAATAATAATAAAAATAATATATAAACGATAAAATAAATACATCTTTAATGGTGATAAATATTAACTATACTTAAAATTCTCATTCTAAATTCATTGAAAGTTTTAAATTATTGGGTTTTTAAATTCACAAATTCTTCGTTCTTATTTTATCTTGGAAACAGTAGAAAGCAGATGTTAATATATTGAATACATATGCAGATGATCCAATATTTTAATGCTGGAATAAAAATAGCAGAGTGCGGCTGTTAATCTATTAAATGCGTAGGCAGATGGTCCGAAATTTCAATAATTGAAAAGGGACCAATGGTTCAGGGCTTTACTCATTATCGTATGAAATTCTTCGACAGTGCTTTTACTTCCATTCCTTTAGAAGCCCTGAACAAACGAGGTTATTCACCTTGGATTTTGAAGTGTTTCGCATTGCTTTTTGAGTAAATTAGCATAATACAGAGAGTTAAAATATTTTAAAGTGAAAATGTCTATGAATTATAATACTGCTAGTGTGTCGGAGGTTGAAGATGGAACCACACAAATCACTATACAGTAAAGTGTCAAAGTTGAGATTAAAAGATGCTGTTATTTATTATCAAGGTTTACTGGCTCAAAATAATTTAATTTCATCAGAATCTTCAGCTTCAATTTCTCATGAAGCAATGTTGATGGGTGAAGAAATTTTCCAAAATACTTTCGCCATCCTGGCTGAAAAAATTATTGTGAGTGATGAAGAACTTATTCATGAAAATGAAAGGTGTCAAGAAAGTTATTTTCTGCCCAAAAATAATCAAAGTTTTAATTTAAATATTCTTTTAAATTTTTAATTTAATTTGGAATAATATTGAAAAAAACGCAGCCAGGATCGAACTGCGGACCTAGCGAATGGTAATCGAGTACGCTGACATTTAAGCTATCAGAGCACTGGATGCTTGTGGAGAGTTACTGGTATATAAGTTGTGCCCAATGTTTGAGGGCCATTTCCTCCGAATTGACTGGGCATTGCACTTTTTTAGATTAATGGGTGAACACCCTAATGGTATGCTACTAATATGCCAAGTTTCATCCCGAATTGAATTTCCCAAGTCGTGCCCTCTCCTTGTTAGTTTAAAACGTATTTTAAGTTAGGGGGAGAGGAGGGGAAGGGTGGGAAAAACACTTTTCAGCTCATAATTTCTAAGCAATTGTAGCTATCGAAAAAGTTTAAATTCAAATGTTGTTCGTTATGATAAGGCAATAATTTGCGTAATTTGAATTTTCTTTCTATTTTCATTTGTAAAGGAATTATGGGAAAATGAAAAGTTTCACCCCCCACCATTTCCACCCCCTTTGAGCTGGATAGCCCATCTACGAACTCGACCGAGATTTTCACTATCCTTACAACATATCCCAAGCTGGTTAAATTTACATCAAAAGTACTCCAGTTATCGTGTTCACAAGATAACATGGGAAAAAGCGTTATACATATATATATATATATATATATACCTATATATATATATATATATAAACTTTTTAACGAAGGGTGGTTTTGGGTTCTAGGGGTCATGATCGGTGAAGATATGCAGAAATTTTCCGAAAGTCGTGTCATGAGAACCATTGCAATAGGTAGAGTTCCTATAAGGAATCTACCTAACTTACCCGATGCCCATAGTTGAAAAACAAGAGAAAAAAAGTCTTCACGTAATCACAAACCCACCCTAACTTTCTTTTAAAAGGAGGAATTATTAATGAAAACACTAGTCCCATGGCGCCATCTATATTCGTATAAACAAAATAGAAGAGGCAAAAACAGAAATTTTTTTAGGCAATGGAACCAATCCAGATATATTAAGATAAAAAGCCCTTAGTTTCCATCTATGCCTCAATGAATGTGATTTATTTTAGATTGTATATCCAGACTGCTTTCAAGGATAAGACTTTTAATGCCGTGAATATTAAAAGGGAAATGGTTGTCATTGAGAGTCTGAAAAAACATTGGAAGCCATTAAAAATCATTTCTATTATTGCATATTTTACTTAATTTATTATAATAATGGAGTAGATTTGATTTGTATTAAGAACTGTATTCTTAATGTCTAAAAGTCAAAAGCGATATTTTTCCAACTAAAAATATAATGATTTTAACAGCGCAGGGTTTAATTTTAGTTCGGGTCACGCGTTTTAGCGTTCGCTAAGGAGGCGCGGGTTCTCTCGGGTTAATAATTGAATATAGGTTCTTTCATTCTGTGAGATTCTTATTATAAAATTGTTTTATCACCAAAATTTTAAAATTGTTGTAAATTTCAGACCGAATCCGAGCCCTGGAGGCCTATTTACCGTTTTGCCGATTTGTGATAACTCAAACGAGCTCGCGCCGAGCTCCAGTCTCACAGAAATATTGTACAATATCGTGTATATTCGTAACATCATATAATATAGCTCAATGTCGTATTATAAAGTATAATATCGCACAATGTTGTACAATATCGTACAGCATGTTCTGCTACCTGGAACCCGCATGGATAGAATTTGACATGTGGTCCATTCACCGAAACAGACCATCTACATTAAATTTTGGATCTAATCCGTCAAAGGGAACATTTTGATTTTTCCCATACACATCCACGATCTTTTTCTTCATTTGTTACAAATGAAAATAAAATCACACTAACACATTTACAGTTAGAGTTTGTTCTCATAAGAAAATGAAAGAAATTTTTAAATACTTCTTATTATAGAATATAATAGAGGAAAATGATTTTAACCAACAATATGGAGGTCAAAGTAAAATTGTAAAAACACGAAATTCTCATAAAAATACTCTAAGTAAATTGCAATTTTAAACGCAAGGAAATGTATTTTAATTTTTAATAAAACATTAGGAATTTTCTTTTTTCTGATATTTATTGTCATTTAGTTTTCTTTAAGTATCTATTGTTTTCAGCTCATCACGCTTTTACGCTTTTGTTTTGACCTCCAAATTTTTGGCTAAGAAATTATTTCCTGATTTTTCTCACTAATAAAACCGTCTTTTTCAAAGTTTTTGTTCCTACTATTTTCCACTTTTAAATCTGTATCAAATTTAATTATTCATTATTAAAAATATAAAGGAATAATGAAATCAATTTTTTCTCGAATTCAGTACTAGGTGACGACGTATGGGAATCAAAATTTAATTAATTGGAATCGGTTAAATTATAGCTACATCCTAAAAATATTTAAATATTGTAATTTCATCAATAACACACAGCTGTAGAAAATGTCAGTCCTCTAGCACACCAGGAAGTGTGCTAGAGGACAGGAGGATTTTTACAATCATGAAAAAAGTTAAAGTGTATAAGGTAAACATTGTTTTCCTCTCATGTTTTTCATATACTTCCACATAATGATGTAATTTATAAGGCGAGGTCAAAATTGAATACGCCTATGTGTAATGAAAACTAAGGTTCTCGATTGGCACAAATTTTTTAAAAAAATATTAAAATTATAGAAAAAATAGATGGAAAGAAAATTGATATCACTGAAAAGCTAATTTTTTGAATTTTAAAGCTGTTTAAAGGTGGTCTCAATAATATGCTTCAAAGTTATTGAGGAAAAGTGTTAAAATTTCTATTAATTGTTAATTAAAAATCTACTTGAATTTTTAAAGAATCCTTTCTTTTTTGCGTACCTACTACTAGGGATGGCGGTTATTGAAAATAACCCCGTTTTTTTCACCTCCGGTTTAACATGACGGTTAAAACTGCTCAAAATAACCGTTTTTTTTAAAGCACAGTTTGTGGACAGAATTCATTATTAATAATAATATACATTAAGTTAGTATTAATACAATAATTAATTAATGTAATAAGTAATGGTCATAAATAAGTAATTAATACAATATGTAATAATAATATATGAGTAATTATTGCAATAAGTAAGCATTATAGACAAAAATTTTTATTAACATTGCTTTCACAAGAAATTAATTCATTGGCGAACATTTATCATCTAATCTGCTCATAAAGACTCTTTCAACAACGTGTTGATCCGTGAGTCGACACTTATTATCGGAAACATCATTCAACGTAGATCTAATCTTTCAGACGCCACAGAACTTCCGACTCAAGATAAATATTTTTTGGCTACAAAAAACAGACGCTGTTTCCAGACAAAATTTTTGATTAGTATTGTTTGTGCAGGAAATCAATCCTTTGGCAATATTTATCTGTGCATAAAGACTCTTTCAGTAATCCGCCAACCAACAGACGCCTCGAGGAAGCGGTTGTCAGTGATTGGCCTATGATGATTTAATTCAAAGCTTTATAACTTGGTAAATTTTCGTCTAGTCGAACCTAAAATCGAGCCTATCTTCCGCCCCGGGTCCCCCCCCCCCTTCCCTGTTTTTGGATTTAAAAAAATAACCGGTTTAAACCAGGTCAAAAAATAACAAAAAAAAAACCAGTTAACCGAAACCAAAAAAACGGTATTCGGTTGAAACCGGAAGGTTTTTCCTATCCCTACCTACTATCCAAGAAATAACTAGTTGCCAAATTTGGTAACTCTAGGTCTAACTGTCTGCCCTGCAGAACGTTTTGAACAGTTTTTTCCATCATGCAAGTCTCACGTCTCAATTTACAAATATTATCCAGTCTATAAACATCATCACGTTTCTTCTTCTTCTTCTTTCTAATCCTTCTGATCTGAATCAGATCAGATCCATGAGGTCGTTCGCCTTCATCACCTCCAACACGAAATCCGGTCGCTTCACCAGGTTATCATACACCAAGGTAACACAATCAAGTAGATGTTGCGGAGTGGCCTCAATCATGTTGCACTTTGTGCAGATATTGAACTTCTTATCACCGCGAGAGAATCTGAGAGTTTTTAAGTGACAGGAAGCTAAGCGAGCCAAAGCTGTTTGGTGTTTCCTACAACCTTAAAATGTATAGTAGCACCGGGGCCTTCACCACGATGCCATGAATGAGCTGGTGGATGCCTCCAAGAAATGTTAACAAAGGCCTTTCCTCTTGAGTATAACTCAAGGTAGGTCAAGAGTTCTACATAGGCCTGAGGCATGGTAGTACCTACTTTATCAAGACCATCGGCAATATCGTTATATTTTAAATTTGCATATCACCATGTTTAAAAGTGTTTATTAGTTATAGGCAACTGTTTCTTTTCTCTTATCCTGCTGCTTTGTTTATAGCAGAATGCAAATTTATTTCTTCGCTTTCTACCGAATTCCCTGAATCCATCATTTTGCTCAAACATAAAAACCATCCGTTGCAGCTTGATTCGTATACATGCTTGGCATCTCTCGTTTAAATTATTAAGTTTTGCCATAAATCTTAAAGTGCGATAAGAGTTGAACATAAACTTCGCGCTAATTAACCATAACAGACAGTTTCAGAAGTCTGCTCTGGTTATAAATTTATATGTCTTATCTCGAAATTTTAGATGAGTGAAAAAGCATTTAATAATATTTAGCTACTTCTAGTTTATTTTATGATTTGCAAATATGGTGTTGCTTTGAGAAATTGGATCAATGGTTTTTGCATTGGAAAAACCTTATTTGCGAATGTAGAAACGTCTAATAAGTATCTCATGTAGTTTTTAAAATATCAGAGAGTTGGTGATATTGAGTGCATTTAAATAAAAATAAGCACTGCCAAGTATTGTTACGAAAATTTATATATAGCTAGCCGCCTTTTGCAACCAGCTTGTTCGTCTGGAATGTTGTCTTTCTTGTCTGTCTCAAGAAAATATTAAAAATTATGTGTTTCAATCTTGGCAAAAGTGGGATTTGTTTTGTAAAAAATGGGTTCTGTAAAATAAACCTCTTCAAAAAGGAGAATTAGTTACCTTAGTAATTAGAAACGTAGTTATTAGCGAAAATCGCTCTCTTTTTGACTTCAAATCATATTCTCAACTCTAAAAATTAATGAAATCAAGAAAACAGTTTAAAATAAATTGTATAGGAATCGAATCGAACGATGTATTAGCGAAATCTATCTTCTACTCTCAGAGTTTAACTGGCCGAGTGGTTAGGGCTTCAGATTAGGAAGCGGTAGGTCGCGAGTTCTAATCCCGGTTGTGTTCGTACTCTGTTTTTGCTATAGCTTACAATGAGTTTGACTTGACAAGCTTGCTGCAAGTTCTTCGCGTGGTGACTTCAAAGCTGACGTTAACGTGCTGCAAGCTTGTTTCAAGCTTGCACTCTTGTCATGTCAAATTTGTTGCAAGTTTGCAGATTTTGCAGAGCAAGATTGCTGCAACTTTGCTGCAAACTAAAATTGCTATCTGGGTTAGGTCTTGCCAAAGAAATATTTAGCGTAGAAATAACAACGCTTGTTCTCCTTACGTATATGACAAAAGTCCATCCACAATTGCAATCGCACATCGTATATTTAGGATGCGTTCTGTCACTTACAATCTTTACTGAAATCAAGCTTTTATATAGAACATTAAAAAAAATTGAATTCAAACTGAATACTTTCGAAATTTCTCGCTTTGTTCACATTAGGTCTTGCCAAAAAGATGTTGGGCATTGAAATAACAAAGCTGGTTCTCCTTACATATATGACAAAGGTCCATCCACAATTGTACATTGCATGTTTAGAATGCGTTCTGTCACCTACAGTCGTTACTGAAATCAAGCTTCTAGAAACATCATCAGAAAGAAATGATTGCAAAGTGAATACTTTTCAAATTTCTCTGTTTGTTCAGGTTAGATCTTGCCAAAGAGGTGTTTGCCGTTGAAATAACATCGATTGCTCTCCTTTCGTACGTGACTGGGTTCACCCACAATTTCACATCGTATCCAATAAACAATCGTTCCGAATCAAATCAACGGAATATCTTATAAACAATAGCTCACAAGGAGACCTTGTTGTATAAAGGAACGGAAAATAAATCGAAATGTCGTTTTCTCACCCCTCAAAAAGTTCTTCTTCGCCGATATTTGAAGGGTCAGACGACTTTCCTTCTTTTCAACAGGCGTGGGTTTGACAGGTACTTGATATGGGGAGAGTGGAGTCTTAAGTTGGAGGAAAATCATCGCGTGACTATTGGCTTTTTTCGCCCACCCCTCACAACTCCTGAGTTCGATATACACTTTTTCCATCCTCCCAGAAAATGATGTCGAGGAGAACGTTAGTTGGCATTCCGACAACAATAAGTCTCGCGTCGCAGGAAAAAAGTAATCGCCAAGTCTTTAGATGATAAAGTGCATATGAGGAAGTGCACTTAGTTGGCGGAGTGACAGGTGGTATTGGCGATTATTTCGGCTTAGTTTCATCTCAAGGTCGCGTACATTTTTCAGAAAATTAATCATTTATGGAAGTTAAATTTTACTTTCTATACGCTAAATCCTTTTATGAATTCAGATTATATGCATTAAAACCGAATTTCATAAAACAGAAGAGCGATAATTAAAACTATTTCAAAACTAGGGCAAAACAGATAGCTTTAATTTCCACAAAACCTCTAGAAATATACATAATGAAAGCAAACAAATAATATTACCATAATGAAGCACAATCAACGCCTTGAAAATTATTCCTTAAATTGCACACAATTCTCAAAATGGGTTTTTTCTCGCATACGAGAGATTGCTGTGATCACAAAGCCTTGGGAATGTTGTCATAAATCAAAAGGTCTCAGTTTATTAGCCAATATTTATTAGAACTTTTTACCGACTTCAATGCACTTCTGTCAAGCTTTTATTCCAATCTTCAAAGCATGCCTTACAATCGTTTTCGTAATATCCTTTCAGGGTGGGTTCATTGCGAATTTTCTCTTATTGCATAAAAAGACTCAAAACGGTGATGCAGTTTCAGCCATGGAAATAAGAAAAAGTCGCATGGTGCCATATCAGGTGAAGTCGAAGTTTGAGGAACTGTAATTGTTTTTTTTTTCGTCAAAAATTCAAGAATAATAATGGCAGCATGATAAGTCGCATTATCTTGGTACAAAACACATGAATGATCTCGACACAATTTATATCGCTTTGACGAATTGCTACACGCAAACGTTTTAAAACACTGAAATATATTCTTTATCGACAGTCCCAATTGGTAGAAATTCATAATGCACGACAATCAAAGAAAACAGACAACATTATTTTGATTTTTGAGCGACTTTGGCATGGCCTTTTCCGTCTCGCTTCACATTTCAAGCACCGTTCGCTTGTTTGTTCAGCTGTTCCTGTATCAAAAGCATGTATCCAAGTTTCATAACGCGTTTTAAAAAGGAATCGCCTTGAGAAATCATCTCTTGGGACACTTGAACGCATTGTTGTTTTTGGAATAAATTCAGAGCTTTCTTAAAATCCAAGAAGCAATGTGCCGCAAACCTAAATGATCTCTCTGAATTGCTTGACAGGAACAATGTTACAGAAACTTGTTCAATAATGTCTCTGATTGTTAAACGATGATTACTAAACATCAGTTCTCTGATCTCACCGATTTGCTCGAAGTGGATGATCAACCAGATCTTGATTAATCTAAAACTGATTCTCTACCTTCTTTAAGCATTTTATACCACTCAAATACTCTTGCTTTTGATAAAAAGTCATCCTTAAAGGCTTTTTGCCATATTTCAAAAGATTTTGTAGAAAAAATTGCATTACAGGAAAAAAATAATCAATATCTATTCTTCATTAAATTTCATTCGCCCTTTCGGAAAGTCGACATACTTAAAATCCTTATCTCATTAAAAGCAATTTTTTTTTTACAGAAGCTGAGTGTTACCAGAAGTTTTTATATTAGTCGTAAAAATGTTTCAGAAAAGTTTGCAAGCGATTTCTGTATATGTGTATTTTAAATGAAGCATTACCATACTTCCTTTAATCAAAGGAATATATCAAGAGAAAGTATTGTAGTCATCTAAAAATTCGAAGATTCACGTTTTAATGAATTTGAAATTGAATTTTCACGTTTTAAATATCCCTGAGCACGAAAAAATCATTTCTGGGATTATATCTGTCTGTTATCTGTGAACACAATAATTCAACAAGGTTAAGGATGATAAATAATTCAATTATGGAAAGCTGGTTACCTTGCGCTTTACAATTTCCAATACAAACGCAAAGATGAATAGAGCCAAAATTTTTCAGCTAGACATCATGGATGCATAGATCCCTCACGCTTTTTTTTTCTATTTTACGAAGTTAACCTATATAAATCATGTAACCTATATAGTCTTTTCAAGGTCACTAAATCTAGCAATACTTTTCATCAGAAGAATTATTTCCTTTTTTAGTTTTTCTGTAATATCTCGAAAACTATTCAATATTAAACTTGCATATGATTTAACAAATTAAAGAGCTTGCCATTCCTTATAAATGGATGCTTTGATTTTTCTTCAAGCTTTAATAGTTTTTGAGATAATTGGTCTCAAAGTGGATGAATTTTGTAAAAAATCTTAGTTGACAGTCCAGTCAACGAAGGGTTTGAAAAAAACATTAAATCGTATAGTTTTGTAAATTGGTAAACATTTTCGAAGGGGCTTCTGATGAACATACTAAAAGTTCCCCGCCCTGAGGGGAGGGGTGAGCTCACGCCGCCATCTTGGATTTCATGCATCGTCTTTTAGTTTTTCTTGTATATCCCGAAGTCTACTCAGTTTTCAATTACAATTGATTTAAAAAATTAAAGAGCGTAAAATTCCCTACAAATACATGCTTTTAGTTTTCTTCTAGCTTTAATAGTTTCCGAGATAATGGGTCTCAAAGTTTGGCGCCATCTTGGAATTCATCTTTTCAAGATCACTAAATCTAGGAATATTTTTTTATCAATTACCGTAAATGACAAACAAAAAATTCAAGATGATTGCATTGCAGTATCCAATACTATATATAAAGACGTATTGTAAATTGCAAATACGTTCACATCCATAAATTGTCTTTGTTATATTGTGTATATGTTACCGGCAATGTACGAAACGCCGGCATTCTATAGAATACCTAGGCATTTTACAGAATGCCGAGCGTTTTTAGGTAAAGTATGAAATATAAGAATTATTATATACTTTCCCTAGAGATTGCATATAATACCTAGGCATTCTATAAAATGACAAATCCTATTTAGGCAAAGTATGAAAAAGTTCATGATAGGTTATTATTTAAAATACATGCATTCCTCAAAAATACAAATGTTATTTTGAAAAAATAATGGAAAAGTGCCATTAAAAAACTTTTATTCAAAATACGTGAAGAAAAATGAAAGTTGTAAAAAACAAAATTTATGCCTTTCTTATTAAAGAAACCAAAATGAAATATGAACCTACTTCTTGCACCAAGAAAAAGAAATAGTTTTATTTTGAATTGCACTTAATTTTATTTCTTATAAAATCGAATCGGCGATGTATTTCATACTTTGCCGGTTTGTCATTTGGCACTCAATAGAATGCCTAGGAAATGTGTGAAATGTTAATCGTTTCATACATAGCCGGCCAGTTTTCGGCATTCTATAAAATACCTAGGTATTCTACAGAATGCCGGATTTCATACATCGACAGTAACATATATACTTCGCTGAGTATTTAATTTCAGCAACCCAACAAAAGACTAAATAAGTTTTGTGGAATAAGGGATAGGTTCAATGTACGAAAGTTTCACGCGGGCTTACTGGTGATTTATAATTCATTAAATTTTTAATCCATTAAAATTAAGAATAAATTGTGGAATATCTTTTTAAAACGAAATTACAAAAGTAGATCAAAATTTTCCTTCAATACCTCACAACTTTCCTATTCTTAACTTTCTCTAGCTCTACTAATAATAGAAGCGAATGTGTATGTGTATGTCTAAGTGTGTGTTGGTGCTCTAGGACAGTCGGTTGGACCTAGAGTTAACAAATTTGCCGTAAATATATTTTTGGAGGCTGGAATATGCCTCTCAGAGTGAATTTTTCAAATTTTAATTATTTAAAAATTAAGCAAAATTTTGGCGTTTTTTGGCGATAGTTTTTGAAGCTATTTACGCACAAAAGCAATTTTTACAGCACCTGAAAATTCAAAAATTTATCTTCTCAGCGATACTAATTTAATTATTGCCCAATTTTTCCCTAATTTTAACAAATTTTTGTAAATATTTTTATGCTTAATTTGCAACAATACTTCGCGATGAAGGCTTTGGAAATATCTCGGCTGCGCTCGAGTGAGCGGATGCACTGACACTGTCTGGCCACTTCCCATTCCTTTGATGTGCGAGCTATTTACCGCTATAACTCGGGAAACCACAGATACACTTACAAACCCACGAGCCACATAGATTCTTTCTGTTTCGCCGATAGGAACTAACGCGAACCGTGGACGAAACTCGTGGAAAGACAGGCCGTAGGAAAGCTGCTTTACAAGAATATTCAGATTAGCCAAGCCACGAACCGTGGGATCGGCGTGACTGCTTGCAATTCGACCGACGAAAGTTCACAAGCGTGAATCTCGAGAAACTGGAGATATTCCAAACCAGTGGCGAATCCAGGATTTGGGACTGGGTGGTGGGTGGGCTCAGGTATAAAAATTTTTGTATCATCGTGACGAATGTCAAACCTTATGGCTTATGTAAACCAATAAAAGAAATTTAAATTAAAAGAAAACAAATTAAAAGAAAACAATGATAAAATGAAAAATAATGAAAACAATAGACGTTTTTGCGTGCAAACGCAGCTGCAAAAAGTAATTGCTTCAACAGAAATTTTTTAAAAAATACAACAAGAACTATAGAGAAACCAAAATTTACCAATACTTAGAACAATTTGTTAAGAAATTATTCAAAATGAAAAGGAACTAAAATGGCTCACTCATCAGAAACCACACGCCATTTTTAGTTCCAAAATGAACAAGATTTTCTGTGGAAAGGAAAGACAAAAAGTCAAAATTTATTCCTTCCTGTGGTCTGAATCTTGTCCGGCCACCAAATAAAGAACATAAATCCAAAATTTTTTAAATCCATAATCAAAAGAAAGAGATAAAAATTTACCTTCTTTCAGAAGCAAGCCAATCAGAAAAGTGACGCAATAGATACAAAACAATCAACGATCTAGAATTATAACTATTATTATGTAAACCAAAACACTTTAACTTCCTGTTTCGCCGATAGGAACTAACTCGAACCGTGGACGGAACTCGTGGAAAGACAGGCCGTAGGAACGCAGCTTTACAAGAATATTCAGATTAGCCAAGCCACGAACCGTGGGATCGGCGTGACTGCTTGCAATTCGACCGACCAAAGTTCACAAGTACGTATCTCGAGCAACTGGAGATATTCCAAACCAGTGGCGAATCCAGGATTTGGGTCTGGGTGGTGGGTGGGCTCAGGTATAAAAATTTTTGTATCATCGTGACGAATGTCAAACTTTATGGCTTATGTAAACCATAACACTTTATTTTTAGAGATTTTACTCACCTGACAATAAGAATCATAAAGAACACTACAATACTTTCTATAATTTAATGAAAAACACAATGAAATTGTAGTGTTGCTGTCTTTTTTTTAAATGAAGACACCAAATTTTAGAAAAATAATTGTATTCAGACTTAGACACACACAAGACAATCAACACACATAAAAGATACAGTGCGGTACTTTGCACCTTAAAAGCCAGAGATATTCCAAAAATAGCGACCACAACTAAGCCTAAATATCTCACCTAGCTTCTCGAGGTCGTCACTCAAACTGACTCGTTTACAGAAAAGCAACCCTAGATTAGCAAGAAGTTGCGCCAAGCGTCCGATCAACCATCGCCAATGGTAGCCAAACACGACAGAAGTAACTAGTAAAAACATATTTTTGACCACGTCAATGCCACAAATACGAGTGGAATGACTGCAAAAGTGGGAAAATTTTCGAGCCTGTCAAAAGTCAGGATGAAACGTTGTAACTTTTTTTTAAGGAAGATTAAGAAAAAACAGCTGTATTGATTTTAAATAGAATAAAGAATTCTGTTCTAGCTCTAGGGTGGCAGTAGTAGCCCCCCTAGATTCACCACTGTTCCAAACCTTAATCCGTGGGATCAACTCTTTACTCTGCATTCTTGTATCGTTCGAACTTCTGTTTGTAATCGTGGCATAGATGTTCATCTCATGTGAACGCTCAAAATAGAAGAACGATTTTCAGAAGGATTTTTTAAAACTGTGGATAATATGTGGATCTTTCCAAAAGGTGTTGCAATAAAGAACTTGTTTGAAATACATCCTCCTATCAATTATCTAACATGCACATTAATTGCCAACCCGGAACATACCCGGATATTCGGTAAAAAGTAAGATTACTATAGTTTTTTGAGTTGAAACCCGGACATGCCGGGGGGCGGAGGTCAATGTATAGTATAAAATTCTAAAACCTGCCTTCCAGCGACCCTCTTTTATAACACAAGCACAGAGTTTGAGGAAGCTAGGACAGAGTTCGAAATTAAGATGTGAGAATTCAAAGAAGATGAATATACATTTTTTTATGAGTGTTTAGAAATTCAAAATTATATTAATGAAAAACAGAATTAAAACACAAGTGCCAAAATTTTTAACATTTAGTTTGAACTGAGACCTCTATAAGGAAGCTCACCCACTTTCTCATCAACAATGGATGTAAACAGTGTAAACAATGAATTTTTTTTTCATTAGCGAAATGACGACAGCTTTCTCGAATAAGACAGATTTTCCCTATTGCAATCATTCGCTCGCGCCGCATTCACTAGCAGAAATCTGCATGCGAGCTTGAAACCCGGACGTATGGCAACCCTAATTATAAAGAACACCCGTCAAAATAACAGACATTCAAGAAAACGATTTATTTTTCATTAGGAGAGGGGTCGTACAGTTCAGTCTACTGAATGGCATAGTTCAGAATAACCAAATTTCTCTCGCGCCGCATTCAATAGCGGAAATCTGGATGCGAGCTTGAAATCCGGACGTATGACAACCCTAGTTATAAGGAACACCCATCAAAATAACCGGCATTCAAGAAAACGATTTAAT
>BGPR01010009.1:20632-54591 GCA_013235015.1 Araneus ventricosus
TCATTACTTTAGATTTCAGTTACGTGTATCTTCTGGTTCTAAGTACAGAATACAAATAATAATCAACTTTGTATAATTGAAGAGTGAAAATATGAAAAACTGATAGTTAAAGTAGGAAAGGTGAATGATTTGTTTGTTTTGAGAAACTACAACGAACCTAAAGGTACATTTCTATGTAGCCGCATCTGGGGGTTCATCAGCGCGAAAATAGGAACTATAGAAACTAATTAATAATATAAGCTTGTACAATTCAAAGAGAGGAATAGCAAAAAATTCTAAAGTTAAAATACTAACTATTAAAGAAAATGGATTATATGATGTAGCAGTTATTACTGATTTATTGAAGTGAAATTTTACCAAATTCTTTCTAAGAAAATGGAAGGTGAAATTTGCACCAGAAAGTCTAAAAGTAAAATGAGTTGAGAGTAAAATGAAAAGAAAGAATTGTACTTACCTAATGATTTATTATAAGATTAATACTATTGAGGAGAAGTGGGCGTAATTAAGCAGAAATTTTCTTAGCTTCACACTCATCGTCAATGGAGTGATAGCGAGAATGAATGGAACTCTTTCATTGCAATTTTTTAACTCATTGTTTATGTTTGTAAAAGATGTTATTTTGTAATCTATTTTCCACCTTTTTAATGAGTTCAAATCTTGCATACTTCTGTCCTCGATATGAGCGAAATATTGTGATTGTACAGGATATGTTAAATGTCAAGCTAATCCGCTAGTTAGTTATGATATCTAGTATGAGTGTGGATTTTATAAAAGTAAGAATTTCATGTCACAATAAATATCTCAGTCATAGTGAAAGATTTATAATAGTTATGAATTTTTAATTTGCAAAGGCAGGAAGTTACACCACACCATGGTAACCCTCTAACTGGAATTAGCAGCTAAGTTTCCTTCAGATTTGCGAGACAATGAAGATATTTTAGTCAAATAATAATACACCTTATTTTGATTCATAAGCATACGTTGAAAATAAACAATATTATTGAGAGAATCATGATTGTTAGTTATATTTTGAACGTTTCCTGACTCCGTTTTGGAAGAAACACTAACATTTTGGACGAACTCCGTAATTTTGAACCACGTCACCTTGAGGAGAGACACTGAGCTGGCATCCCTCTCCAGTTCCAAGCCACACCAGCGGAGATTTTCAGCCTCGACAGCTTGACGAAATCATATTCCAATCATCACATTCGTAGACTGAACTGTGACCCCTCTCTAATGAAAAACATTCACTAGCGGAAATCTGGATGCCAGCTTGAAAACCGGACGTATGGCAACCCTAGTTATAAGGAACACCCGTCAAAATAACCGACATTCAAGGAAACGATTTATTTTTCATTAGGAGAGGGGTCTTATAGTTCAGTCTACTGAATTGGATAGTTCAGAGTATGATTTCGTAAACTCCGTCGGGGCCAAATGTCCTCCGCTGGTGTGGCTTGGAAATTTGGAGAGGAGGTGCCAGCTAAGTGTCGTCGTCGTCGTCTGACCGCGGTTCAAAATTACGAGGTCCGTCCCAAAATGTTAGTGTTTCTTCAAAACGGGTCAAAATATAACTAAACAAAACAAAACTTAGAATATGATTTCAAGCAAAAATTGTTTATTTCAACATGCTTGAGACCAAAATATAGTGTATTATTGTGACTAAAATTTCTTCATTGTTGGCAAAACCTGAAGGAAACTTAGCACATATAATGACCAATATTCCAGTTCGAGGGTTAGTGGTGTGGGCTTCTGTTCGCAATTAAAATTCATAGCTATACGATACAAATCTTTACTATGACTATGGAATATTTATTGTGATATGGAATTTTTATTTTTCAAAATCCACACTCATACTGAATATCTAATAACTAACTAGCGATCAGTTGACATTTAACACTTGAAAATATTACAATAATGTTTCTCCATCGAAGACAGACAGGTATGCAAGATTTGAAAACTCTGGAACATTAAAGAGTGGAAAATAGATTACAAAATTACATCTTTGCAAACATAAATAAATCAAATTAAAAAATTGTGCAATGAAAGGAGTTTCATTCATTCGCTGTCAACCATTGGATGGTTGAAGAAAGAAAATTTCTTAAAATTTCACGCTCCACTTTCCTCAATAGTATTAATCTTTAATGAAATTGCATTCAGGTAAGTACAATATTCTTTTCTTTCATTTTACTTCAACTATTTTTATTTTACTTTTGGAATTTACTTAAAATTTCACATTCCATTTTTTTCAAGAGAATTTAGTAAAATTTCACTCAGGTAAATCATAATAATCATACAGATCATCATATAATCCATTTTTCTTTAATAGTTAGTATTTTACTCTTAGAATTTTTCTATATTTGCTCTCTTGAATTGTACAAAAGCTTATATTATTAATTTGTTCTATAGTTTCGTATTTTCGCGCTTGTGAACCCCAGATGGGGCTACACTAGGTACCTTTTAGGTTCCTGTAGTTCCTCAAAGCAAACAAACGTATCACCTTTCCGTACTGAACTAAGTTTTTCCGTATTTTCACTCTTCAATAGTACAAAAGTTATTGCATTAGTTTGTATTCTGTACTTCAGAACCAGAAGAACGCAAATCCAAAAATGACTATTTTCAAGCTATTGTAGTTTTTAATCTGATTTTTTTTTATCAAACCATAATAATAGGAGTCCGTTAACAATTCTCCTTTCATAATTACTAGGGTTGTAAGAGAGTAATTACTCTTAGCAAGCTCATTTCAGTTTTTACACTTTCCTATTAAGTTTGCATAATGTGACTTACGTTCATATGGTTCTGAGGCACAATGTTGTAGTTTCGTATTTTTCTATTTTTGTGAACTCCATATTGGACAACATTGAGCACATTTTACGATGGCGTAGTAACTCCAACTTAATAAGAATATCAACTTAATAACAAATCATAATAATCATATAGATCATCAAATAATCAATTTTTCTTTAATAGTTAGTATTTTACTCTTAGAATTTTTCTATATTTGCTCTCTTGAATTGTGCAAAAGCTTATATTATTAATTTGTTTTATAGTTTCGTATTTTCGCGCTTGTGAACCCCAAATGGGGCCACACTAGGTACCATTTAGGTTCGTGCAGTTCCTCAAACCAAACAAACGTATCACCTTTCCGTACTGAACTAAGTTTTTCCGTATTTTCACTCTTGAATTGTACAAAAGTTATTGCATTAGTTTGTATTCTGTACTTTAGAACCAGAAGGACCTAAGTCCAAAAATGGCAATTGTATTCTGTACTTTAGAACCAGAATAACGTAAGTCCAAAAATGACAATTTTCGATCTATTATAGTTTTGAATCTGATTTTTCATCATGCCATAACAATAGGAGTCTGTTATTAATTCTTCTTTGATAATTACTGGGGATATAAGAGCGTAAATCTCTTGACAGCCAGTAAGTTCATTTCAGTTTCTACGTTCTCCTGTAAAGTGGGCATAATGTGATTTATCTTCATATGGTTCTGAGGTACAATGTTATAGTTTCGTATTTTCGTATTTGTAAACCCCATATGGGACAACATTGGGTACATTTTACGTTAGCGTAGTAGCTCAAACCTAATACGAATATCAATTTTCGGTATTGAACTAGGTGTTGTTTGGTTACTTTAATTATACTTTTCAATTCCCATAATAATAATAATGATGAAAACACACTTTTATTAATGTACGGAAAAATAATATTTTTTTATTTTAACTATTTTCTACTTTTAGTCTAGAATTTATTTTATTATTATAAATATTAAAGATTTTTCCCAATTATCTCCTTTGCGACGCCAATGGTACAGAATCAAAATTTAATTAAATTAATTAGGGAGTTGCTAATTCAGTTTTTAAGATATTAAAATAGTGTTATTAACATCGAAAACTTACAGCTGCAGAATATCTCAATCCTTCAGCACATCATGAAGTGAGTCAAAAATCGATTACAAAAATTCCATCTTGTATCGATCGAATATGAAACAAGTCTAGTTAAATAAAATTGTGTAAAAAAATTTAAAAAATTCAGTCATTTCCGGAAAACTAAATAAGGCATTATAAATTCTGAAATCCAAACGGGAAAATCGCAGCTGAATTTTGAATAATAGAATCATCAATTTAATTTCTTTACTTGGTGCAAGTTAATTTTCAGCATTGGTCTTAATTATATGACAACGTTCGAAACACGGTTTTGGGTCGAAATTCGCAAATTTTTTTTATAGTTTTAGCTTAAAGCCCATTTATTTAGCTTTCTAAATTTGGGTTAATTTTATTTATACGATAAATAGAAACGGAGTTATAGAATTTTTTATAAAACACGGTGGCTAAAATCGAAACCACAAATTAGCCATTTTCCATCGTTTTACCAAATACACTGCACTATGAATAATAAATTAATTTACTTTTACTCATTTAAATATATTATATACTCAATCTGCAATCAATTTAAATAAGTTTTTGAGTTTTAACAATTTTCTGCAGACAATTTTGCCAAAATGCATATTTGTCGTGTTACAAACTTCACGTTTTGGGACATCAGTAGTTGTATTAATGTTTAACGATGGAGTTTATGGTTTTATCGGAGTATTTGATGATATAGGAATAGTTTCTAGTTAATATTTACTTTGAGACAATATCTTAACTTCAATAACCAGAGAATCGTTACTTCTTAAAGACAATCTTTGGCAGGTACAAAAATATTTTTTAAAAATTACGGGCTGTCAGAATGAAAAAAAGTGATAATATTGTGAATAAATAAGGTATATACTACAAATGTGGCGAATTATAAAGGAAGTTTAATAAATATATTTTTAATGATAAAAAAATGAGAACTTTAAATATGTTTTTTGAAAAACTTATATTTTGTCAAAAGTTACTTTCGCAAAATATGATATCTCAAAAGATTATTATTATATTTCCTTAAAATTTTGAATACATGTTACTTAAAGTATTATAAAGGTAATGAACGACAGATATAGTTCTGAAGTCAATAGTTTCTGATTAACAACTGCTTAAAGTTGTTTATACCTATGCATTTTGTGGTATTTTGAATAAGAGAATATTTGACTTTTCTCTAAATGTAAATATTTCTTAGATCATAGTCTTAGATCATAGTTCATTGCCTTCACCATAGCTGTAAGTGTGCTGTGTAGATAAAGAATCTGAATATATAGATTAGAACTTCTGCTAGAGTGTTTTGCATTTTGCTCTAGTTTTCACCATTTTTTACCTAAATTATTCCATTTTACTGAATCTCAAGTGACAAAAAATTTTCTGACTGGTATTATTCATAGTTATGTATCGCATTGACCTAGAGAAAATAAACTAAAATTCTCCATTAAAGCGCTTTATCAAAAATTTGCCTTTGAACCTAGGAAGATACATTAAAACAACCATAATCCTTTTATATTAAAAATCTAACTTTCTTCATATAACATTCAAATAAATTACGTCTATAAGTGAAATAAAGGTTTTTAAAAGTTATTTTATTGATAGTTCAAGTTTGATCCAAAAGTCAATTAACATCCCTGATTGTGTTAATAACTTTTTAATAAATAAAACTGCATTTTTCTATAACTACAGGTGAACGTAGATCAATTCACGTACAACAGATTAGAATCATAGTAAATGCTCAAAGTATGAGCCGTTCTGATGTTGCGGCGACATATATTATCAGAAGAGCATTGCAGTATGCCCTGTAGAATCTCATTAATTTCTATTGTTATGCATATACACGATGTTTTAAATATATCCACAATATTGAGAAACTTCGTATAAGCATTATATTTGAAGTTAATGCCATTCTACACTACATGCTGCAACATTCTTTTGATAACATACATATTCTGTCCAAAAGGAAACCTAACTTTTCAAATAAATCAATAATTAGCTGTATTCGGGAACCAACTGTTCACCTTTAACATTAATAACCCGTAGCTATACCCGCAAAGGGCGAAATGAATTGGAGCAATTGGTCCAGTTGGCGAAGCTTTGGGATTCTGTCAAGGTTTTATTCTGCGATATTTCTCGGAATGGAGGGGGAGTGGAGAGCATGCGACCATTGATGATACATCTAGTGGTCATGCGCCTTCATATAATATAAAAATTGGCGAAATTGGTTCAGTGGTTAGGGTTGGAGGACTCTTTCAATGTTTTCTCTCATAGAAAATATATAGTGAAGTAGTGTTTTTACGATAACTCTCGAAAATGGAAATGGTGGGGGACAGGCGACCATTGATGACTTATCTAAAAGAATAGGATAGGGTATTATATTTTAATGGCACAAGAGCCATATCTGGCTATGCTGCGCCATACTTACGGTTAAAAATATAAAGCACGGATAAAATTATATAACACAATTTTATGAAAATAGGTGTAAAACCATTAAAAAAGCGTTTGGCGACAACATGTAAAAGGCAATAAAACACGAAAAATTAAGTCACACACACGAAGTAAAAATACTTAAAACATATCTAAGAGACCAAAATTTTAAAATACAGAAATGTAAAGCTAAATTTTGGAAAAAAAACTCAATACTTCTTAGAAAAGCGAACAAGCCCGGTGTGCCTTTATGGCCACTAAATCTTTCAAATCCAAAACAGTTGTTTAAAAAATTGTAAAAAAAAGGAGTTAAAATCGGAACATCTTGTTAAAATATGATCAACTGTGTCAGGTACTCTGCATGAAATACACTTTGGAGTCGGCTTCCTGAATAGCAAGTGCTTGTCTTTATAGCGTGTATATCCGAATCGAAGGCGGGCTGATTTAACGTCAACCCGACGAATCGGTAAAATCGGCCACAGAGAAATAGAAAGTTTAATGCCATTGTAATGTATTTTCAGCATAGCATGAAGAATCGTGGAGCCTTTTTTATCAAAAATAAAATGATTCGACGTCTTCCACAGCACAAACATTTAAAACAAACACATACATCACACACATTATATGACTGACTGACATCGAATTCCCTCTGAAATCATAATTCGTCTCCTTTGCTAGGCAACTTTAGCAAAATACAATATAGCGTTGCCATCTTATTATAAAGTTTTAAAAGAATTGATGCCAAGCGATTTTTTTAAAATTAATTTCTTTTACAGCCAAACGTTATTTTTAAATTAATTTCCTGTATGGCCAAACGATTTTTTTTTATCTAATTAATTTCTTTTCTTTAAATATTCTAATAATTCTACCAATATATAGATTTTTTATTCGTTAGAAATATTACACCATGCACCATTTTATATACCTGCATTTTCCATGACTCCTGCCATTGGCTGGAATGCATTGTTGCACCCATTGGCGTATGTCAGAATAAGGAACACTATGATTCAATGAAACTGAAGCCGAACGAAGAGCACTCTCTGCCTGCTCGTTACCGGCTATGCTGGCATAGCTAGGGATCCAGCAAAAGACATCATCGGATGACAGGTAAATTTAATATGGTTCAGTTGCTGCTGAACACTCATACTATCACTGTAAATACAGAATTTTCGAAGCTGACTACGAGAAAGGCGTGATTTTAAAAATAAAGTATCATTCGACGAAGAATTTTATACACCTTGACTTTTGTATTGTTAAAAGTTTTCAGAAATGTGTGCTTTGTGAGTTATTGTCGAAAAACGGAAAAATGGCCGAAAATTTGGGGGATTTCCGATCCCCCTACCTGAAGCACCATCTAAAAATTGAAGCAAACTTCAAATAACTCTTTACATGTGTAAATAAAGAGATTGAAACAGTTTCCAGCTTTCCGCGAATTAATTGGAGGCACGTCCATTTTTTGGCCTTAGTTTCCTGTCCTCGTTTATAGACAGAACAGATGGATGAAACACTGTGGCTACAAGTAGCATTTCCAATAATAACACCCAAACCTACATGTTCAGCGGCTTTAGAGGCATCTGTGAAAACTGCTACATACAGAAATGTGTCCTTTGTGAGTTATTGTCAAAAAACGGAAAAATGGCCGAAAATTTGGGGGATTTTGGACACCCTACCTGAAGCACCATCTAAAAATTGAAGCAAACTTCAAATAACTCTTTATACGTGTAAATAAAGAGATTAAAACAGTTTCTAGCTTTCCGCGAATTAATTGGAGGCACGTCCATTTTTTGGCCTTAGTTTCCTGGCCTATATAGACGGAACAGATGGATGAAACACTGTGGCTATAAGTAGCATTTCCAATAATAACACCCAAACCTACATGTTCAGCGGCTTTAGAGGCATCTGTGAAAACTGCTACATAATCAGAATGTTGACTGCGGTAAGAGTGGAAGATTTGTTGCAGGACAATTAGAGAAGTTTTGTTTTTATTAAATTGGTCAAAAGATTGTTATGTCCTACTTGAGATCACTTCCCAGCATGGATGTTGAAAAACATCTTTCGTTTGGACCTGCAATCCATCGAAGCGCATATCTTTGAGGAAAAACTTTGGTACGGTCGAGAAAACGACGCTCTCTATATGGCCGAGCATTATAAAGCCTCTTGAGAAAATGGCTTGCATGTAGATTCTCTTGATCTGCATCATTCATAGCATTGGGACAGGTTGAGAAGGTCCTCTCTATTAGGTTGTTGCAATATCTACAAAGTTTCAGTAAATGTTTTTGCCAATTTTAAGCAAAATTTCACGCAAATTCATCGCTTATCCACTTTTGAAATCTTAATAATCTCCAAACATACTAAATGCTGGTTCATTCTAACACTTATAAGTGACAAAATGACGTGGCGTTCTTGAAAAAACTGCAGGTACAAGCTCAAGGTTAACGCTACACAAACTTTGGTAGATCGGCTCTAATTTAAAAGTTTCGATTCATTTCGGATAGAACTCGCATATCTCCGCGTTATTGTATGCAAGCAGGAGAATTTCTTACACTTTTCACAAGAGTTTTTAAAATTTTTAATTTAATTTTTACTTAAAATTACTCAAAATTTTAAGGCATTTCCACAATAACTTCGGAGTATATCATTGCGCAATAATCATTCTTACACAACTTTTAGATTCAAACAATTAACTTTTCAGTGATACCAGTTTTATATTATTTTCTCCAATTTTAATAATTTTTAAAAATTATTTTTACTTATTAATACTTTTCATACTGTATTTTCAGGCCCGCAGGTTGTGATGGCATTTTGTTTTATGCATGTGCACGTTATCGTTGCTTTATAAAATTAAAATAATTTTTTTTTAAATATAAAGACGGACGAATGAAGCCTAAAACATTATCACGCTACGATGCTTCTTACTGAATGTTTGAATTTCTTTTAATTATTTTTTTTGAAAGCGGACTTCTAAAAGTTGTAAAGTATAAGAACAGCAAATCGGATAACTAAAGTTGGACGGAGGAAATAAAATCCACTATCAAAAGTACAGGGTGACTCAAAAAATGTATGCACAGTTTAAATTATTATAACTTCGGTTTTTATTTACATATAATTAATAGTTAAATTACAAAAGAATCTACACGAAATGTATAAATTTTCCTCCTACCGCAGATGTTAGAAATTATTACTATTATAGTCAATACACTGCTGATAACGGTGGACTATCGATTCACAAACCTCAACAAGCATTTTATTTGGGATTGCGGCCCATTCTTACTCAATTGTGG
Organism: Araneus ventricosus; assembly: GCA_013235015.1. Lineage (NCBI taxonomy): Eukaryota > Metazoa > Arthropoda > Arachnida > Araneae > Araneidae > Araneus > Araneus ventricosus. The sequence continues at coordinate 30,239 of BGPR01010009.1, forward strand.
CTTTTGATTCTTGCGTAACATGTGGATTTGCAATTCTCCAGTAACTGCAATTAAGTCGATTAATTGTGGTATTTAATTTGAATATAGCTTCATCGCTCTAAGCAATCTTCCCTGAAAACTGTGAATCCTGTTCACATTTTTTCAAGTACCATTCGCAAAATTGTTTTCTTCAGTCCGAATCATCTTCATTGATAGCATGTACCATTATTGGAATGTAACTTTTCCATTGACAACATCTTAAAATGCAATGGATATTTGATTTCCTGGTGCCAATCTCGCGAATTGTTTGTCTTGCAGATTTTTTGGATGTTTCGCGATAACTTTCTAGTGCTCTTTCTTGGCTGGTGAAACTCGTTGATGTTCTTCGTCTTCCGGAAAGTTACGTATGAACATCCTGAACAATTCTTCTAGGTTCAAGCTTATGTTTTATCCGCTTAATTATAAGTCGCGTTGGTGGATCTTCCTGAAAATCCCTTCCATATTGTCTTTGCACTTCTGCTACATTTTCATACTTCCAATAGAATTTAAAAATAAATTTGCTATTTTCAAAAGTCAATCTTGATCCACTCAGTATTTCCAATTAATTACGCCCTCAAAAGGAAGAAAAATCAGAAAGTTATGACTCGTTAAACAGTGTATAAACATTTTTGAGACACCCTGTATATACGCCTGTAGAATGATAAAAGGGTCTATGTCAAAAGAAAAGGTAAAAGGATTTAAAGGATTCTTGTTGCTTTAAAATTCATCTCTGCATCAGGAAAAAGCACGCATATCAATATAACATCATTATACCATACAGGGTGACATTTCAAAAATTAATTTTAAGAAAAAACTAAAAATATTGGAACTATGGTTTTTTTTAAAATACGAGCGCATCTCAGAAAGATTTTTTCGGATAGGTAACGCGGCGTTACGCCGTTCTAAATTTGTTACAGCGAGAAAATTCCGCACGCAATGGTTACCGATCAGTAGAAGCCGATGCGTGTTTTCTGGTCTCTTTTCTCAGTTTTTCTTGAATATCACGAAAACTCTTCTGGTTTCACACTACATGTGAATTAACAAATTAAAGAGAGTGAAATTCCTTACAAATTCGTGCTTTTATTTTTCTTCCAGTTTTAATATTTTCTCAGATAATGGCTCTAAACAAATTTTTTGATTTTCGGTAATTTACGACCCCCTAGACCACCGAAATGGCATGTCACTTACTTGAAAAAAAAATTTTTTGAGATGCACTCTCATTTTTAAAAAAATTCGTAGTTCCAACCTTTTTAGGGTTTTTTTTAATTAATTTTTGAAATGTGTCACTTTATTTGTGTACACCCTGTTTATGCTGCACATATATTGAAATGCACAACTTTTCTTGTTACAGCGATCACATTTTTAATTTACAAGAATGCCTTAACTCATTTTTATTTTGACTTGGTAACTTTTAGCTGTATGTCTACGATATCTTCCGTGGAACTTCTCATTTGTGGGTTCAAGAGCTGCCACTGGCTCCATAAAAATACTCAACTTGAAAGCTGCTGCAACAGCTGCACCCTTGATCAGGTGATCAAGAACATCCAATATCGCGGTCTCGTCAAAAAACCACCGAAGAAATGATGAGAATCTTCCCTTTTATTTTAAGAGAGTGGGCGGCGAGAAATAAAATCACTTAGCGTGTCATTGCCGTCTTTCCCTCAATTCGGAAGAAAAGGCAAACAAAAAAAAAATCATTCAATTTCTACTCGTTATATTTTATCAGCCTGCTCGGAGACACATCCACCCCACAGGGCAGGCGTGACAGTCTCGATCGCTGCTATGACGAACCCCTTTCCATGAGAAATGACTTATTCCATTCTCCACCCCATTCTCCCGCCCTTTCTATTTCTACTCTTATTCCCCTTCTGTTGTCGCCATATCTTTATACGAAACATAGGTCCGGGACCTTTAAGCGTCATGGATAGATCCTTGATCTCTCGCTTGGTGAGGTATGGGCTTAGTGCATATACTAGAAAGATTTCATCTGGGATCTGTGTTTTGTGTGTATGCAAAAAGAACGATATTAGTCAACGAAATAGGCAAATAACTCAGCAGATGATCTAAATTATGTTCACCCAGTAAAGTGTTCCATTCTCGATCTTTATAATTCTGTAATATGGACCAATTAGCTTTTAAAAAAACTAATAATCTGACGCGTTTTGTGTTGCTCGTTTTGCGCATGGTACCAGATTTACCCATCTTCATCTTGTTGGTTACTTATTCAGTCTTATGCAGAGGAACGTATGGGCGCAGTATTTAGAGAAAGATTTCAGATCTGGATCTGTGTTTTTGTATGCAAAAGAACGATATATCAACGAAAATGGGGCAAAATAACTATTGAGATGATCAAAAATTTGCAGCTCTAGTGGAAAGTGTCACTTCCTCGATTTTATAATCCTTGCTAACTATGACCAATTATGCTTTTTTTAAAACAATCAATTTTACTAAATCTATTCGGTCGCGTTCCTTTGTGTTAGTCCGTTTTGCATTGGGCATCCAGATTTATCCATCTTTCACTGTTGCTTATCTTATCTCTGCTTAAGAGGAACGTTTGCAGTGTATTAAATATAGATTGTAGATTGGCAGATCTGTGTTTTTTGTATGCAAAAGAACGATAATAGCCAACGAAATGGGGCAAATAAATTATGAGATGATCAAAATTATGCAGCCCAGTGGAAATGTTCCATTTCGACTTTAGATCTGAATCAGGTACCACTATGTTTTCTTAAAACAATACTTAACTATTCGGGCGTTTTGTGTTAAGCTCGTTTTACTCAGTATGGCAACTTAGATTTACTCCATCTTCACTTGTTGCATTTATCGCCCTGCTTGGCGAGAAACGTTCTGAGCGCAGACATAGGAAAGATTTCAGATCTGGGATCTGTGTTCTTTTGTGTGCAAAGAACGATAGAAGTACAATCGAAATGGGGCAAATAACTATGAGATGATCAATATGCAGCCCAGTGAGTGTTCCATTCTCGATTTTATAATTCTTGTAATATGACAATTATGCTTTTAAAACAATACTTAACTATTCGGTCGCGTTTTGTGTTGCCGTTTGCGCATTGGGCATACTTCAGATTTAATCCACCTTCTTAATCGGTTGCTTACTTATCTCGCTTGGCGAGGAACGTTGGCGCAGTATTACAGAAAGATTCTGATCTGGGATCTGTGGCTTTGTGTATGCAAAAGAACGATAATAGTCAACGAAATGTACAAATAACTATGAGATGATCAAAATTAGTGCAGCCCAGTGGAAAGGTTCCATTCTCGATTTTATAATTGCAATGATAATGTGTTTTCTTTTTAAAAACAATACTTACAATTACCGATGCGTTTTGTGTTAAGCCTGTTTGTATTGGGCATACCAGATTTTACCCCATCTTCACTTATTGTTGTTACTTATCTCTGCTTCAGAGGAACGTTTGGCAGTATTATAGAAAAGATTCAGATCTGGGATCTGTGTTTCTTGTATGCAAGAACGATAATAGCAACGAAATGGGAAAATATCTATAGATGACATCAAAATTATGTGCAGCCCAGTGAAAGGTTCCATTCCTCGATTTTATAATTCTGTAATATGACCAATTATGCTTTTTTTTAAAAAGTCACTTAACAATTCGCGTTTTGTGTTAGCTTGTTTGCGCATTAGAGGCATACCAGATTTACCTACCTTTCACTTTGTTGCTTACTTATCTGCTTTGGATGAGAACGTTTAGCTGCAGTATTGTAGAAAGAGCTTCCTCAGATCTGGGATCTGTGTTTTTTGTGTAGTGTAAAAAGAACGATAATAGTCAACGAAATGGGGCAAATAAACTAATTTAGATGCTCACAAAATTATGTACACAGTGAAAAGTTGTCCACTCGATTTTTATAATTCTGTAATTATGACTAATTATGCTTTTTAAACAATACTAACTATTCGGTCGCGTTTTGTGTTAAGCTCGTTTGGTCTAAAATTGGGATTGTAAATATTCATCTTCATTCTGTGTATTACTTATCTCGCTTGGTGAGGAATTGAGCGGCAGTATTAGAAAGATTCATTGTGATCTGGGATCATGCTTTGTGTATGCAAAAAGAACTAGATAAGTCAACGAATGGGGCAAATAACTATGAGATGATCTACCAATTGCGAGCCCAGTGGAAATGTTCCATTTTCGACTTTTGAATAATTTTTGCAATATGACCCGCTTCATTATGTTTTTTTTAAATAATACTTTAAAAACACGGCGCGTTTTCGTGCTAAGCTCGTTCATGCATTGATATACATTACAGATACCCATCTTCTACTTTTTTTTGAGAGATCCACCAATCGTGTGTTGCTAACATTGTCATATGTCAGTACCCATACACTTTATGATCCACAGCCTTTTAACACTTTTTGGCTATTGGTTTCAGATATTATTAATTCCTTATCTCCTTTTATAAGTACTTTTAATAAACCCTTATCTGATTTTACAATGTTAAGAAGGAGTAATTTTATTTGTCTCTTATACGTTGTTTTTCTCCTCTGAAATTGTTTCCTTTCCCACATATCGTATGCAGTATGGCTAAATCTGGTTTTGCGCTATAAAAACCAAAAAGAAACCAAATGACCATAGGTACTTTAGAAATGCCAAATCTTTAAGATAAGTTGCTAAGTTTTTCAAAATTTCTCTTCAATTTCTTATTGAATTTTAATACTTGATGAAACAATTCCTATGTTCAGATATTTGTTTTTCTAATGTCCATTAAGTTTTATTCCACTGATTTAAATTTCTTATATTTTTCTGATTTCCTAACCCACCATTGTTTTAATTCTCTTTTAAGTTAGATATCACTTTCACCTTTGTTGGGACCGGCCAAAACCAATGGTCTTGAGCCACAAACAATCTAAAAATCCATCGAGGTGTTCATAGTACTGTACGCGTTATATATTTTGCTCTGGAGGGGCCTTAGGTAATGCAAGATTAGAGACCTTTTTTTCCTCCCGCCTTTCAAATCAGCATATTTTTATTGATTTTAATTTAATCCTCTACGTAAGCAATTTTGGCATTAAACATTTACGACAACTAAATATATCAAATCTTATTGATAAAGATCTTCAAGCTATTGATTTAGCATTCTAAGCGTATAAAAATCTATGAAATTAAAAGTACCGTTCTTATTCCCGCGCAAAACCATCTGTATGTTATATGATGAATACTACAAGATTTTCCACGCATACCCAGAACTTAAACTGAGGTTCAGTACCAAGAAAATCTGCCAGGAGAAAAAAGCCGAAAGCAGCTCATACACTGCAAGTATACGTCACCTCACCAATGCCTGTGTTTTCATGGTCTTACCGCTTGCTAAGATGTGGCGTCATTTTTTCTATGGACAGTTGAATCAATCGTGCATAATTTCGATATACGCTTCACTCTAGGCTGTTTTTCATGTGGTCTTAGCTGTGCTGTTATTGGCGTCGTTTTCTGCTGGATCTAAGTAGCTGAATCAATACTGCTACTTCGGCAAGATATGACGTCACCACCAGTGCCATTTCTTCTTCATCGTGATCTTACTGCTGCGTGTGATGTCGCGTCATTTTTCATGGATTCTTTAGTGAATCAATACGGCATAATTTCAGTGATATACGTCAATCACCAGTGCCATTTTTTCTTCATGGGCTCTTATTAGTGCTGTGAGCTAGTCGCGTCATTTTTCTTCCTGTAGGAAGATCTTTGAGATTCCAAAATTAGCGTACAGTCTCAAAGAAGATACTGGGAGAAATGAATTTCAACGTACATATACATTTGAAATTATGTCGTTTGAAAACAAAACAAAAAAAAATTAGAACTATTAACAAAACTTTCGTATAATAATATAAATCACTCCAAAACGTCCTGGTTTTTAAAATTAAATTTATTATCCCGGCAAGATATTAATGCAACAATAATTATAGTTTTATGAACTTCCAGATCAAACATAATTTATTTTAATACAGGGCAGAAACATATTTCTATAAGAGAGCGCAAGTGGTGGCTACAGTAGGACTGCGGCAGTACTGCAGCAGCCCCAACTCTTTCCATTGTGTACCCTATCAATTTATTTTATTCTGCATTTAATATTTAAATTTATCACAATATAAGGTAATTTTAGAAACGATTATGATAGATATTCAAACACGTATAAAACCCGCCGCAAAACGATCCTTCCAAATAAATTTCTACTAGTTAAGAAGCAAAGGGGAAAGAAACAATTCAAACGGGAACTGAATACTTCCAGTCTGAATCTGTTTGCGCATGATACTGCGCAGGCTTTTCCCATCATGTTTTTTGGCTGAAAGGGTACCAAAGTGAGTCGAGAGTCTCAGACATTAGAAATGAAGTTTCTGTGTTTTCCGCTGAAATTTTTCATGTTCTGAAACTTTGTTAAAAGAAATGAAAGATACTTAATGATAAATAAAATCTAATTGAAATACGTTTTTTATAGCAATGGAATTTCTTTGTAATCCAAATACTTTGATGATTTTAATTATAAATGCTGATGAAATATAATAGAAATTTTCGTGTTACGAAATAAGCTTTTCAAATTTTCAAAGGAACTCTAATATCGTACCTTTCATTTGGGATCAGATTCAGTTTACAGGCCTCGACGAATAAAACATTGCCGCTTAAAGGAACAAATTTCATGAATATTGAGGTATATTCCAATTTAAAATTTATCGCAGTCCACCTCATATAGAGTGTAATAGTCAAATTAATTCATTTTTTCTCCTCTCAGCAACTCTGTCACCGGTATAATACAATATGAGTCAGAGCTTTGAACTAGTTTCTAACATTGTTAGTAATAAAGATTTTCCATCGCACACAATATGAATCGATACGATTATATGAAGCCGTTTTTATCGCAATGGATACACATTTTGAACGTCGTTGATAGTGAAACAAGAATGGATTTCATTTTAACTAATCTTTAATGATGTTACTAATAAATAGTATTCGCTATTGCTTCTGTTTATATTAGTTGTTGTTTCTGTAACATTTTTTCTCGTTAATTAATATGAAGATTATTTTATTTCTTGCATTATTCAGAAAACGATACAAATTTTAATCGTCGTTGCTTAGGAAAGAAACAAGAATGGATTACTTTAACTAATCTCTTAATGATACTAATAAATAGTATCTACTTTACGCTTTCTATTATTTTAGTTATGCCGTAAATATTTTTTCTCGTTAATTAAATAGATTATTTTATTTCTCTGTATTATTCAGGAAATTGATACAAATTTTTTAATCGTCGTGTTGCTGAAAATAAAACAAGACGATTTAGCTTTAACTAATCTTAGTTTAGAGTTGTTAAATAGTATTCACTTACGCTTCTGTTTATTTTAGTTATACTGTACATTTTTCTTAATTATTAAGAAGATTATTTTATTTCGTACTATACAGAAAACTGATCCAAAAAACACTCGAGCTTAAATTTTTGATAAAATTAATTCTATAAGACACAACCTATTCGAAGAAATATGTTATTAGTTACCTAATAAATATAAATCCAATTCTAAAGTAATGAAAAGCCAAAATATGTATGGTTCAAAATATACTGCGCAGGTGAAGGATGCGTGTAGAGGACAGCAACCTCTGCATTACAGAACACGAGCCAGCCTCACTGAAAAAAAGCGCAAAATAAACACTTGTCTTGATATTTATGAATAAGAGGACTAAGGAACTCAAGCTGAGATAAAATAAAATGCAAAGGATTTCTAAACAAGGAAATATCATTTAAAAAAATGAAGAAAACATTTAGAAAGATATATTTAGAACTATTTTCAAAAGTTCGCGCATTAATATATATAAAATAAATTCCATAAGCCCCTTTTAAAAATTAGTTTATTTATTCGTAGTAAAATAATGCAACAAAAGAATTGTTAATAAAATTTACATAGAAGAAATTAATTATGTTAACATTTTTAATACAGCATAAGTAGAGTTTTGGTAAACAAAATAAAGATATTTTTGTGATATTTATGGAGCAGGGGACTTTCTAAAATATGGGAAAAGTGAGGAAGTAAAGGTTCATGTTAAAATTCTTTAATCACTATTCGAGTGAAAGTTTATTACTTCTGCCTCATGATAAGAAACCCAGAGAGAAGGATAATGGCAGGCGATGACATAAATAAAGGAACTTCGTGCTCACTCATCATAATCGTAATCGGCTACCATTCACTTCCAGAAGGCTTCCTTAAGCGAAAGGCGTTGAAATCGGTTTACCTGCAAAAAAGTCTTATGAGTTTGGTTTTACTTATTTTCTGGGGTAAATATGGCTACCAGCAGCGGCTTTCATCGCCAGCGTCGATGAATTCCATAAACGCGTTTATCATGATACAATTTAAATTTAAAACTAAAAGAATATCCGATATAATAACAACACATTATCATATCAAACAGTAAAATGACTTTAAATGCTATAAAATATTTATGACAATTAGGATGCGCCTTTTGGTAGCAAGCTTAGGATTATTGCGAGCCAATAAACTCATTAAAATCTGTGCGTAGATGAACTATTTTAGAGACTTTCTACCTGTTCTGTGCTCATTGTGCTATGCACCTGTTCAATTCTCTAGCTGTCACCCAAAATTAAATTTTCAGCCAGATTAGTTATAGCTAAAAGATTAGATCGACAAGTTAGGGATTATTGGTGAAGAACAAATTCATTAAAATTCAGTGATGGTCCGTTTTGGGGAGACCTTCACCTGTTCTTGTGTTCATTGTGCTATGCACCTGTTCAATTCTCTAGTTGCTCACCTAAAATTAAATTCTCAACTTTAATCTGGAACGGAAAATTATTAAACTTAACCAATAAATTGCTTACTGTAACGAAACATTTTCTACAAAATATATATAGTCAATAAATGAAATCGTTCAGCAGTAGAGTTTTTTGTGTAGTACCCAAAATGTTTCTGATAACTTTGTAAACCCTAGAGAATTTTTGTTTACAGGATACAATAAAATATCTAGTGCAGTAAAATAAGAAAGCAAACTTCCAAACTTAAAGATAAACAATGTATTTTACGAGGGGCGTCTGAAAGTAAGTTTCTGCCATGCTGCAAGGGTTTTATTGGCAAACAGAAACCTACAATGACATAACAAAATACAAACTTTCGCCTATTTTTCACATACTGCCACCAACAACAACATTGATATTTTGTCTTCACTTGAAATCAATTCCCTGGAACCATCCTGGTTAAAGGATTCCCAGCGATTGAAGAAGTTCTCTGCCAGCCTTAACACCAGTTTATGATGTCTGGAAGTGACTCTGGATAGTGCTGACCCCAATGCAGGAAAAAAGTTGAAGGTCTGATCGGGATGTAGGCCAGTTGATCCAATTCCCTCTCTTCCCAGGCGACAAAATGTGTTCTTTGTCTCCCTGCTGTATGGGGTCTTGCACATCGTCCAAGAACAAAAAATCCTCAACTCAAGAGCCCCAGTAGTCGAGCCCCAAGTACAAACCTATCAGACTTTCACCTTTTCCCGCTTTGAAGTCAAGCACTCATTGGCAATGTCACTTCAGAACATACTCATCAAACTGGTGTTAAGCGCTGTGAAGAACTTCCCTTCACAATCGCTGGGAACCACCTTAAACTAGATGCATATTTGAAATTGATTTCCAGAGGTCGACAAATGTATCAATGTCGTGGCGGCGAGTATGTGCTTTAGTTTAGTTTTAGTTTTATTAACGCGTCCTGTTTCTAGCTACAAACACGAGTGGGCTATTTTGGGGTCGACCTCGTAATTGAACCTCGGTCAGATGATTGAGGCGAATATGTCGGAAAAATAGGCCAAAGGTTTGCATTTTGTTGGTGCCATTGTGATTCTGTTTGTATTAAAGCCCCTAGAAAAGCATGACGAAACTCTACTGAACGTCCCCGTAATTATCCAATTGAGACATACAGAAAAGAGAGTAGGGTTTAGGAACAGCAGAACTACAAAAAAGTATCTTACCATTACTTGAAGTTAAGGCGTTTTCCAGGAACGGATTGGAACAGTGGACCTTCTTGGCTACAGGTTTCACCGGTCCACTTGAGGCACTGACATGTGTATGTGAACACATTAACCAAACCCGCAACAGCCAGATCAGAGCTCAACCTGTAGTAGCGTACCCCCTGGGGTACGCTAATGAGCTTGCAAGGGCCGCAAAAAAGCAGCGCTGGTAATGATGAAAACTCACATAATTTATTATAATGTTTAAAATTTTAAAAAGGATGACTTTTACAGGTGTCCAACAAAGACTCTCTTCATTTTAAAATTAAAATAACTCGGCAACGAAGATCGATAGAAGAACAACGAAACCAGTGATATGCTTAGTCTGAAAGCCGTAAAAAATCTGATACAAAAGTTTCAAAATTATTATAAATGTTACGATAGTGGTACAAGGTAGGTTGTAATAGTTATTCAGAATCCGATAAGAAATCTAAACCGGTTATTTGTAAGTAATCGTTGCAATCACATCACAATCTGATTCAAATTAGGCATTTTTCTGTGCTTCTGCTAAGGTCACTATAATCTGCTAATGAAAACCTTCTGATAATTATTAGATTCTGGGTTACAGTAGGTTCGAATTTTTTTTTATCCATACGGGGAGGGGAACAGAACCTTTTGGGAAAAGTATACGAGAAAGTTTAGGGAGTATTAATCACCTCAGGTTTTTTTTTTTGTACTTAGAATTCTTTATCTTATGTTATTAAGGAACTTGCGTTTATGACACAGAGTATTCGCTGATCTCTTCTATTCAGTATGAATCCAGGATTTGGGACTGGGGAGGTATAAAAAGTCTTGTATCGTCGTGACGAATGTCAAAATCTTATAACTTATACAAACCAAAACACTTTTGTTTTTAGAGAGACTTACTTACCTGAGACAATACAATAAGAATCACAAAGAACACTACAATACTTTCGATAAGTTAAGAACAAAAACACAGACATAACTAGGCAAAAAAACATATTTTGACCGTGTCAACGCTGCAACATGAGTGGAATGACTATAATAGTGGGAAAACTTTCGAGCCTGTCAAAAATCTAGAAGAATGTTTTCAGTTCTTTTAAAGGGAGATTAAGAAAACATATGTAGTGATTTTAAATAAAATAAAGAATTCCTGTCTAGCTCGGGGAAGGGGGGCTTCAGCCCGATAGACACACCCCTGATTCGCCACTGCTTCAATTATTTACAACTAGAAATCACCCGTCATGGTATGACGGGTGCAAATTGTCTCTTCATTCGAGAGATTTCCGTCAAATTTGGACAAGTTTAAATATATATATATGAAAGAAACGTTTAACATTGATTGAAAATAGAAATAAAATAAACATATATTTGGCGACAGGAAGAGTTTTTTATTTACATATTTCTTTTATTCAAAACATTTGTATTGGTAAAACACCATTCTGTAGAGCATTCCCTGTGAAGTATTTTTCGTTGTTTAACAATTTTCCTTGTACTTCAGATGTCTTTGCGTAAATTTTAACGTTTCCAAAAAATATAATCAAATTATATCATCACGATTGCAATAAATAATCGGATGCATCGTGGCGTCCAAACTATATCACGCGCATGATATACCACTGACGTAATTTATTACTTTCTATTTAAAAAAAAAAGGAAATTAATTTGAACTATATGATTAATTTAATTAAAAATTTCTCGGGAACTATTGATCATAGCGAGATAAATTTTATATCGATCGATAGCAAATTTTATTTCACTATTTTAGAGCTATTAAATTTGAAATTAGAACGACAATTACTCTTTTAAATTTAAAATTACTGAAATTTAGGTGCTCTAACAATGAGATAATGCTGTTTAACGTCTCGCAGCGCTATGGCGCGAATTTTATTGTTGGCGACGTCAGAGCGTTACCGGATCAGTGAGAGACAGATCTGGGCTACTATATTAGTAATATGCACCACGACTGTGGTAATTTATATCATGTAGACATTAGGGTCGTTTTGCACGCTTTTCTTTAACTTGACTAGTTTCATGTTTGTAATGATGGAATTTTGTAATCGATTTTTCAATTGCTTCCTGGTGTTCTAGAGTTTTATAATTTTGTACACTTGTGTATCTTGATGACAATACATTATTTTAATATTTTCAGAATTCTACTATCAGTCAATCGCTGAATATAATTAAATTTTCATTCCATACTAGTGGCGACCCTTAGAATTTGAGAAAAAATCATTTCAAGATTCCATAATATTTATAATAACGAATTATAAATTAAAAATTAAAAAGAAAATAATTAAAAATAAAATTCTACTTTACGGTGCTCTAATAAAAATTTGTTTCTGAAAATTGCTTTTGTGAAATTTATTATTAGGTCATCCGTTTTCTCATGTTTTAAAACGATGTCAGCTATGGGTTTGTTTTTGCCTCGCCTCAATGGTTTTTATTGATATTTTAAGCTTGATCTACCATTTTTACATGCCACCCTATTCTAGAAAATATATTTAACCAGTATGTATTGTTTTTGTATTTGTACGTACATTTGGATTTATTTTACTCTTTAGTTACCTTTGTTATTTAAAGGGACATACGATGCTTAAACCTCGAAAAATTGGGGGAAACTGTCAAATTCGATGCATTATATCTCTGAAACAATGCAATTCACAAACTCACTTTCTTTTCTAGAAAAATATCTGTTCTTTCTCTTACAGTACGCACATTTTAGTACACACATTTTCAAAACCTTTATATTGGTATGTATTTTTTGAGAGAGTAATAAATATGGGTATAATTTTTGGAGAAAAATGAGATAGTCACCTTTCGCGCATGATTACGGATAAAATATTTGTCTAAACACAATATTTTGGGTATCTGAGTAATCCAAACAGTCTGTTTAAGAAACTCTCTGAACTTTAATTTATTAACATTTAAATTTTATTTCTATTTTATATACCAATTTAAAATAAAAATTGTTAAAATTTCAACTTTTCTAACCTCCAAAAAACTTCTTTGGAGGAAATATGTTCAAAAAATGTGGTTCAATTTGTAGAACATAGCACAATACATATTCAGTAAAAATGTTATATAAAAATATTCAATGGTTCTTGAGATATCGTGCGCGCAATATAAAAAAAACGCATTTTGAGATGTAGCGCTTTAAAATTATGGCCATATTTAATGTTCACGTTGTACAGCTGATACATTTTCCTTCATAACTTTCATAATTATGGGCTTTTTTAATACGGATTGTTTTAAATTGTTCAGAAAAGACAGGGAAATACTATATATTTTTTTCATAAAATCGAAAATTTTCCAGATTTAACAGTCGTATGCCCCCTTAATACTTTGTATGTAAGATTCAAACTGATAGCTCTAAGTCCGTTCATTCCCATCCATGGATGGTGCAATTTATCAAACGGAGAAGAAAATACTGCGCAGTGCTAGTTCAGTAACATTTTGTTGTTGCCTTTACCAGAAACCGCATGCTTTAAAAACAACCCCACCCATTTAAATATTATTTAAAATAATTTTAAATATTTCTTCTTTTTTCCTCCTTTTGTTTTCCTCTCATAGATATTAAAAAAGAACCACCTACAGTCTCCCCAATCCGTCTCATATCATACTCAACCCAAACTGATTATCTACGCCCTAGGAACAGGGATGTGACGTGGCGTAGTAGTAGTAGTGCTGTAAACAGGGATATTTTTAATTTTAACCAAGCGGTACGACCAAGCATAAGAAATATAAATTTTTATTGTCCTTAATTAGTGCTAAATTTGAAAAAGTTTATAAAAGATTTTAATGCTAAAAGAGTGCTAAATGTGAAAAAGTTCATAAAAGATTTTAATGCTAAAAGAGTGCTAAATGTAAAAAAGTTTATAAAATATTTCAATGCTAAAAGAGTACTAAATGCGAAAAAGTTTATAAAATATTTTAATGCTAAAAGAGTGCTAAATGTGAAAAAGTTTAAAAAATATTTTAATGCTAAAACAGTGCTAAATGTGAAAAAGTTTACATGGAAGAAAATTAAGAAAGGTTAGGGCAAAATTGGAACAGAATACATATCTTACGCACAAAATGCATTCTATGGGTTTCGTTATAGGCATCAGATACAGTTGCATAGCTGTAAGCTTTTTCTAGGCCTACATCAAGCTATTATCGGTTGAAACATACTGAATCAATCCCAACTTTTCAAATTCTATAATATTATAGGTCAGACGTCAGGTAATCTATTGTATTTCTTCATAGTCAAATACCTAAAAATATTACTTGACTCGAAATAATATCGAAGTTTCCTAGCAAAAATCCGCACACACCTGTTTTCCCAAAACAACCAACTTTTCAACCTGTGGCATCCATACACAGTGTTGCTCTCTTTTTTTGTCTCCTCCTTGACCTCCCCCCTAAATCTCTCCCTTTCTCCCCTCCATCCGTTTTCCTTCTTCTCCCGTCCCCAGCGTCATAATGATGGGTGACGTCACACCGGAAGTCGTTCATCCGGAAACGGGGCACTTTTCCTGATGAAAAGGGCGGCCATCTTGGAACGGAAACGACTCCCCGGACTCTTTAACCCTTGTTAGAAAGGGATCATTTGACGCCTGGAAGAAGAGCAGGGGTGGAGACTCCCCCGCACCCCCTTGCCAGATGCGGAGGAGAAACCTCGAGGGTATTATCCGATGATGCATGGAAAACTTGGAGGGCTTACTTACGCTCAGGTGGCATGTAGAAGGAACTCTGCTCTAAAGAGATTGATGGGTGGCAAATATAAAGAAATGGAGTGTTTTTCACTCCGGAAAAATATATCATACTAACTGATATAGTATCAATAATAACCGTGGTTAGTTATAATAATAACTGTGGTCAATGTTAATAATAATCGAATATTAATGATACTAACCGAATTTTTTAATCGGTTATTATTAATAACAACCGTGATTAATATTCATTCATTCAATACCCAGGAGAGCCGACTCAACCTTAAGGTTTTAGAATGCAGGTTGATTCTCCGGAGGAGAGCATTCCAGATGACAGATAGACATGGTGAAAATGGAGAGAAAATATACATCAAATATTGAAGGAAATTTTAAATTTTAAAAATTAGTATTAATAATAGCTATCTATTATTCATACTAACTGGATTTTTTAATTTTTTTTCCTTTAACCACAACATTTATTTCCAAATTCGTAAAAGAACGAGACGATAGAAACGATGCGACAAAGAAACTGAGCCACGATGAATTTCGTAATAAAAAAAAACATTCATTAAAAATTGAAATATATTACGAATGTGATTAAAATTTTAATTTGATTACAGTATTTCTATCAGCGCCCCACGCTTTTACGATTTTGTTTTGAAGACCATGTTTTTCATAAAAGAACTATTTTCTCCTTTTTAGTACGCCAATAAAGGCGTGTTTTTTAAAAAAAGTTTTCACTCTAGAAAAATATATGATACTAGCTGATATAGTATTAATAACTTTCGCGGTTAGTATTAATAATAACCGGGTATTATTGATACTAACCAAATTTTTAATCGGTTATTATTAATAACGTTATTGATTAGTAATATAATAACCATTTATTATTCACAGTAAATGGATTTTTTACTTTAACCATAACATTTATATTCAAAATCGCAAAAGAGTGAGACGCTGGAAACGATACAATAAGGAAACTAAGCCACAATGAATATAGTAAAAAAGAAAATTCCTAAACATTTATTGAAAATTTAAACACATTACGAATGTGACTAAAATTCTAATTAGCTTAAAGTATTTCTGTCAGCGCCCCAAGCTTTTACGATTTTGTTTTGAAGACCATGTTTTTAATTTTTAAAAACCCATTTTCTCCTTTTCAGTACGCTAATGAAGGTGTGTATTTATTCCTTAACAGTTTCATTCTCTTTGCTATCTAATAAGATGCTCCCACCTGTTTTGGAAAGGGGCTGTCGTTTTCATTCATCTCAGAAGGCACGGAATACTTGAGATGTTTATAGATTCTACGTAATTTTTGTGCCAAATTATAAAACAAATTACGAATGGAACTTTATTTTATAGGACTAAAAATGCGATAATTCGATACACTTACGACGTACCGACACTACGGTTAAGGGGTTAAAAAATTGCATTTTTTATTATTTTCAAATGGCTTTTTTCTATTTTTTCCCTTATTTTGATTAGTCTGTTTTTTCATATATTAACCCTTTCTTGGTCGGTGTCGCATGTCTTACGTTAGGGGTTTTTTTCCCGTACGGTCAGGGTCGCATGTCATGCAAAAAGAGAAAAATTGCATCGTTGAAAGTGAATTCGTCGCTACTTATGCTTCTCGTTGTATTCCGCGATTATTTTTTGTATTTCTGATTAAGCAATATTGTAATCGGTAATAAATGATTTCAATGTGTTTTTTACACTCTGATGATCAAGAAAGATTGTAAAGTTGTTTTCATGGTAAGGCTGTGAAACCATTTTAAAAACATTTTTTAGATATTATTAATAATTCTTTTCATGCAGATATTTATCTTAAATACCTCAAAGCAATAGATTTGAAAAATATAATATCAGAGAGTATTTTGTTTTAATTTAGAACTTGGGTGCACTGCAGGGAAAACTGGAGATCAGTGATTGTGATATCACATGTGTGACCGACCATCAGTAGGTCAATAAAAACTGCTTACTGACAAAAATATTTTGAATTTCGAATTCAGGACAGAACATATATTAATTTTCAGCAATAATAATAATAAAAAAAAATACTTTTTTGGAGTTGGAAATTCGAAAAAAAATCAGTGAACGGGATATCACAGATACGACCACCAGTAGGTTAAGCAAAAACTGCTTACTGGCAAAAATACTTTGCATTTTCGAATTCAGGATAGAACATATATTAATTTTCAGCAGTAAAAAAAATGCTTTTTTGGGGTTGGAAATACGAAAAAAAAATCAATGAACGGGATATCACATATACGACCACCAGTAGGTTAAGCAAAAACTGCTTACTGACAAAAATACTTTGCATTTTCGACTTCAGGACAGAACATATATTAATTTTCAGCAATAAAAAAAAATACTTTTTGGGGTGGTCGAAATTCCAAAAAAAAAAGGAAGTGCGACCAAGAAGGAGTTAATTCATATTCTCTATAACACATAATTTTTCATAACTGCCGCTCGTTGATTGTTGTTACTGTTGATGGGAGTGACGTAACAGGCAGACATGCGTCACTGTGACGTCACTGCTGTAGTTACCGATATGTAGCGCAGGTTAAAGAGAAAACAAATTAATACCACCAAAACTTAATTTAATTGTAATGTTACCGGAAAGCTATTTGAAAATGCAGCTACAAAACGCCTAAAAATGGAGCTTTTAGGACGAACCAATTCACCTTAAAAACACTCACATTATTTTATGAAGCACGACCATAATTACATTGCACTACATCAGTGCTTTCATCCATACGTGGACTAATTTAGTTACAAGGAAGACATATTTTCATTTTTTCTTAGAAAGCTTACTAATTGGATCAGCTTGCAGGCTGGCGGTACACAGGAATTAGGTGTTCCCAAAAAAGGAACAACTTTCTAATGTTTGGAAGACGTAGGGAATCTTGAAAAGAAGGTCCTGTCTTATTCCATAGAACATGAAATGACAAGAAGTGTTCGAATTCTTAGGGAAAGCAATATGTCGGTCGAAATGTAACGAAATTTGTTGCATGTAGGGATGGGAAAGACATATCAATTTTAACCGAAAACCGTTTTTGTTGCTGTTAACCGGTTTTTGGGGGTTATTTTTTGTCCCGGTTATAACCTGTTATTTTGTTTAGTCCAGTAACCGGGTGAAAAAACCGGATCGTAAGATAGGCTCGATTTTAGGTTCGATTATACTAAAATTAACCAATTTATGAAGCTTTAAATTTCATCATCTTAGGCCAATCAACGACAATGGCTTCCTGGAGGCGTCTGTTGGTTGGCGGATTGCTGAAATAGTCTTTATGAACAGATAAATATTGGCCAATGGATTGATTTCCTGCAAAAACAATGCTAATAAAAACTTTTGTCTACAAACGGCGTCTTCTGTTTTTTATAAAAAAAAAATAGAAAACTGGTTATTTTGAGCAGTTATAACCGCCATGTTAAACCGGAGATGAAAAAAAAAATGAAAAACCAAAAACTTGTTATTTTCGCAATAACCACCATCCCTAGTTACATGTGCCTTTTGAAACATGCAATTCTGATACCAAAAGAAAAAAAGTTATTACCAAAAGTCGCTACCACGGGAAATTTTGGCGTTATATCCAAATGAAATTTAATAAAAACAGTTTTTAAAAATGCTGTTTTATTAGTGTGCTAAAAAATAAATATTTTTTTATTTTAATTGTTTTATACTGTTTAGTCTGTAATTTAAAATTTATTATAATAAATATTGCCGAATCTTAAAGCCAATTTTTCTCAAATTCACTGCTAGGTGGCGCCACTGCTATGGATTCAAATTTTAATTAAATTAATCAAATAACTGGTAATTAAGTTCTGAAAAATATAAAAATAGTATATTTTCATGGAGAATACAAATATGTAGAAAATTTAAAAACTCTATTAAATCAGAAAATGAGTGGGAAATCAATTACAAAATTCCACTTCACGATTACGCAACAAGTGAAGTTGAATAAAAGCGTATAAAAAAGAATAAATTTACAGAATACTAACTCGTGATTGGAAGGTCATGAAGATAAAAAGAAGTACTCAGAGAATTCCCATCATTAGTAGACGAAATGCCTTTTGACGACGCTTACTTTACTCACCCACAATACAAAAATTAACTAACAGAATTAAAATCCTATCATAGGACAAAATCAAAACAGTCATAGAAACAAAAAAAAATAAGAAGTATCTGGCAGAGGACTTTCTCAAAGGTCACCTCCTGCTGGGACTCTAAAATTCAGAATTGGGATAATTTTCTGTAGAGAAACCGACTTAAAAAAGTCAAAGAATATGAATCCTCTGTGACCTGAATTATCCTTTGACTTTTATATTTTATACTAGCAGATTACCCGGAGTCGCCCAGACGTTTTCTTATCAAATCCCTGTGATGGAGATGAAAAAAAATTTTAATAATTATTATCGTAGAATTTCATTAATATTTTCCTTGATGAATGCTATTTAAAATTTAATAAAATATTTTACAAATTATAAAATCAATAATTTTATTTCATTTAATATGACAATGTTTAAATGAAACGGTGTAAAAACTAAAAGTATATTAACACGAAAACATGACAATGGTTGTGAGTGTCAGAAAGCAAGGTAAAATCATTTTCTGATGGAAAAAATAATTAGATAGGGAAAGAGGGTGAGAATTAAATGTATCTAAAATATTATTGCAATACTTGTTTGTAAACTACATTTTTAGTTTCCCCATAAGGTGCAAAAATAAATAAATTTTGGGGGGAAACCACTCTTGAGCATGAAACATAAAGTTGGCCATGTGAAGAACATGATGATCCTAAATCAACTCCGCAATAACGAATAGACTGCCCCTGTGACTTGCTGATCGTGACGAAAAACGCAAGTTTCACTGGGAGCTGTATTCTCTTGAAATTAAATGGGAGATCCTTCGGAATAAGAAGTATCCGTGGAATAAAGACTGTTTCCCCTTTTTCCTTTCCTAGCAAGATGGTAGCTTCCATCACATTGGACAAAGTTTCCTTCACACAAAGCCTTGTTCAAAGATAATTATTAAATATTTTAACAGCTATCATTTTCTGCCATTCTGCGTAAAATAAATTTCAAATAAACAAAAATAATATAGTTAAACCTATGTATAACAATACTGTTTGTAACGATAAATCTATCTCTAACCAAATTTTTTTGGTGCCAAATCTGGTACTAAATTTCATCAAAAAATCGCCAAGCGAGTCGATGGGCCTATTTGTTACATGCATTTTGGAGACTTTGATCCTCCCTACCCTGAGAAACTGTGTTAGGGCTTATTTACCCCTCCTATATTTCAAGTGGGGCAATGAGAAACGTATACCAAATTTCATCGAAATCCCTTTAGCCTTTCGTAAGTGATGCTGGAAGAAACATACATACGTTGAGTTTTATATATATAGATGACTCCAATATTTTTTGAATTTTTTAAGTCGGTTTCTCTACATAAATTTATCCCAATTCTGAATTTTAGAATCGCAGCAGGAGGGTGACGTTTGAGAAAGTCCTCTGCCGAATTCTTCTTCTTATTATTATTTGTTTCTGTTTCTATTACCGTCTTGATTTTGTCCTATGATAGGATTTTAATTATCTTAGTTAATTTTTGTTTTATTGTCACTGCCTTCCTGGAAGCTACTGCGTATGTGCGTACCGGATGCATTGTGTGTGTTTTTTGTTATTCTTGTTCTTTTAGTTTTAGCTATTTTTTCCGATTTTATTATATTTACTCATCCATGTTTTATTGGTGAAGTTGTATCATCAGCCAATCCTTGGTTACAACGTTAACGAATTTACTTTTATATTTGCTGTCAAATTTATTCAGTCTTTTAAAAAAGACCCAAATGAAATTATAAGGATACACAAAAAGGTTCGGAAAGCTTTGATACGATATTTATTACAACAGAGGTTTAATCAGCTTGGAGTCTTCAACAGTACTGACTGTACAACGTCCGGGGAATTTCCTCATGGTCTTGATGTTCCACAAATAACGAAACATACCTAATAATCTAACCATTTAACGACAGTTAAAAATACTGAGTACATTTTTCGATTCACTGTTAGATAGATTCCTTATAGGAACTGTACCTATTGCAATGGTTCTCATGACACGACTTCCGGAAATTTTCTGCAAATCTTCACCGATCATGACCCCTAGAACACAAAACCACCCTTCGTTAAAAAGTTTGTATATATATATATATATATATATATACGTAACGCTTTTGACCATGTTATCTTGTGAACACGATAACTGGAGTAATTTTAATTTTATTTTAACCGGCTTGGGACATGTTGTAGGAATAGTAAAGATCTCGATCGAGTTCGTAGATGGGCTATCCAGCTTAAAGGGGGTAGAAATGGTGGTGTTGAAATTTTCATTTCCCCATAATTCCTTTCCAATTGAAGATAGAGATAAAATCCAAATTAGACGAATAATTGCCTTATCATAACGAACAATCTTTGTATATAAAGTTTTTTATAGCTGCAATTGCTTAGAAGCTATGAGCTGAAATGTGATCCCCCCTTAAATTAAAATTGCCTTTTAACCTATGCATGTTACACCTTGTTTGAAAGATCTTGTCATTTGCAGTCTCTTCCACCCTCTTTAATACTTGCAGCTCCAACCATAATGAAAATAGAGGACGAAATGTTCTTTTCCTTATATCTCCAAACAAAAGGAATCTACCTTTGCCTTCCGGCTTGCCGACTGGGATTTGTTTTATTTTAAAGTGAAACTTCGCAATCAATAGTTTCAGTTAAGAAACATTTTCGTGCACAATTTGCCTGAAACTAAGCTCATAGTTAAGGTCGAAAATGATATAAATTACATAAACGCTCATCAAAGGCTGAATATTCAGTGTAAGTGAGAAAAAGTATTGACTAACATAATTTTTCCGAAGTCTGTGTGTTGAAAATTGCTGCACGCTTTTACTTAACATGACTTTTTTCATGTTTGTAAGGATGGAATTTTGTAATCGATTTGTTACTCATTCTCTTATATGCTGGATTTCTGAAAGTTTGTGTGAAGATAAAACAAAATTTTAATATTTACAGAATTTAATTATCAATTAATATATGAATTTAATTAAATTTTATTTCATATCAGAGAAACCGTATTACAGGGAGTTCCAAAATGAAAGAATTAAATACGAGAAATACGGGAGAAAAATTTAAATACGAGATTTCAAAATGTTTGTAATAATGAATTGTGAAAAATATGAGACTTAAAAGTAGAAAATAATTATAATTAAAAGGAAATTCAAAAAATACCCAAGTTCGTAATACTTCCTCCAAATTTAAGACGGCCGCCAACAATTCATTTGCCTTCCATTGTTTCTCGATTGCCAAATGCGATGAGTTGTCGTTTGAAAAAAGTCAAATTTGGTGGCCGTATCATGTTCTTAATTCTGATCGTTTGGTTTCGCAATTAATTGTAACAAGAAACCGCATACCGGATATATTTGCTGAAAAAAACCTTGCTAAGGAATCAATACCTTCAGAATGGTCTGTTAACGAATCAGTAGAAAAACAGCCCAATTCAATTCTCTTAAAACGATCGGATAATCGCTATTGAGATCCCAGGTGCTCTTATAAGCAGATGAGTATTTTATCTTAATAGGTGCATCACTCAAACGGTGTGGATTGAATTCATCCATTGCCGCTCTGTATAGAAAAAGTTCGTTGTTTTCGGACGAAAACGCGATTCAGAATTGTCCAATTAAGAAAATTTCTGCTTTTTACAATTGGTCCCAGAGGTGCTTTTTCTATGTTCTTCTTTGTTTATCTTCAAAACCGAGTGCAGAAATGCGATTCATGTTATTGTCTTTTAGTTCCGTGCTTGAACCCTTTAAAGGGGAAACAAGAGCAAATGGCAAAATGGACCTTGAAAGAGACATTTTTTTCCAGTAATGGTATTACAAAATAACTCTGGGATTGAGATTAATTTAAGAAAAGAAATTCCTTTAGCTTATTGGATGACATTCATTTTTTATTAATTAATTAAATAATTAATGATTAATTAGCAATTGAAGACACTTCGTTATGTTTTGAGATAATAAATTGGAACATTTAGGTGTTTTTTTTGTTATATCGAAAAGTTTAGCTAAAACCTACGCCAACCTTAAAAATTGTATTTAAAAATTGATGAATATGGTGGTGAGTATACTTTCAACGGCCTTATAAAGGGTTAACTTGGATTTGATTGACTTGTGCTATATGTGTCAGTCAGGATCAATGCTTAGCCTTCTTATTTGATTTGTCCAACAAGAAGAAATTGTGTGAGGTGGTGTACTTTCTTGCATTAAAACTGCAATTCTGAAAGAAAAAAGAAATTTTGCTTTTAGAACTGAATTCTAGTAGCGTTCTTCGTTTAAATGAAAAAAACTCAAATGAACTATTCATTCTTGCTTCATTTGCTTATATTTGATTATTTTGCAATTAAATAGGAGGATCTCTTTTGCATTCCATCAAATCACACCAACAAGCAACACCACCTGCCTCAATTTTTTTGAAATTTCAAAGAGGAAATAAAGCTGAATTTTTCTTAACCAATAAAGAATATTTCTGAAAATGTTTTCACTCCTTGCAGCAACATACGTTCTCGTGTTCATATCGGATGTTAAAAAAATTGAGAAAGATTCGTATTGGTTGAGAAAAATTCAGTTTTTCTTCGTCTTTGAAATTTCAAAAATTTGACATCGGTGGTGTTGATTGTTAAATGACGAAATGCATTTTTCTAATGTGTTTTCTTATTCTTTACCAAAATTTAACTTTCGATCCTTTAAATAATGCTCAAGCAATGAATGCTGATTATTTAAATACTACTCTCATTTCATACTTTGTTTAAACAAATGAGGAATTCTGTAAATTGTAAAGTTGCTTTATACCATTCTTGTTTTACTAAGTATATTGACTCAGAGAAGTCAAAAGTTAATTAGCAAATCACATCGTTTTCTTTGAGATTTTTACATATATTTGGAAAATTTTGTCCTTGTTTTCATTTGTTATAAATACACCAGCAAAACTTTTAACACAAGTTAGGACATATAATTACTTGAAATGTAAGCTGTACCTTATAAAAAGGATAAGTATTCGAATAAACATTTTCATTTCAAATCAATTATATACGTTTCTTTTAATTACAGTTCTTTTGCCCAAATAGAATAAATTCTTACTTTTATCATTACTCGGCTATTAAAAAATGTATTTTAATGGTCTAGAAAATCGGAATTAATTCTTTCGAACAAAACTGAAGATTAAAATTTAACAGACACAATTAGGATTTTAAATGCATCGGCATCTTATTAAACAATTGGATATAAAGTTAAAATTCGTAAAGACTTCCATATATGCATAAAAGCCTAATTTCTCCGAATCTACAATTAAGCAAATATTCCATACTAGGGAAAAAACATAAACGCTTCAATAAAAATTTTGCAGAAAAACGATAAGAACTTTTTTTCGCGCCATTTTCTCATCAAATCTCTTTTTTTTCTACCAAAAATGGAAGAATAAAAGAAAAATGTTCTGCAATCGCATTCCAAAAAGCCGCCGCTTGCTGAAGAATTTTCAGTACAACTCAACTCATCTCTAAAATTAAGTTTTTTCCTCTCCTCTGTGATGTCAACACAGGGGAAAAAAGGGCAAAAACTGCAATCACATTCCACCGCAG